>CM024765.1:16456473-16542639 GCA_014218235.1 Colocasia esculenta | reverse complement strand
GGACTATTCTTATTGGAAGAACAGAATGCAAGTATTCTTAAGGGCCCATACCTATGAGATCTGGAAAGTAGTTAGGCTGGTCCCTATGAAAACCAGGTGAGGAAGAAACTGGACGAGGGAACAAATTAAGAGCTACATTGAATTACAGTGCCATGAACATGATTCAATGTGCTGTCCATCCCAAGGAGTATTCGAGAAATCCTATTTGTAAATCTCCAAAGAGATGTGGGATAAACTCGAACTACTCTATGAGGGAACATCTCAGTCAAGGAGACCAAGGCAATATCTTAGTTTCAGAATATAACTTTTCATGATGAATCTATGAATCTATTTCTGAAATGTTTGCCAGATTTATGGTGATTGTCAATGGACTCAAGGCTTTTGGGTAAGGAGTATACTGATGCCGATTGGTAAGAAAATTTTGCGTTCACTTTCTTCAATTTGGCATACAAGGCCACTGTTATTGAAGATTCAAAAGATTTATCCAAAATGTCTTTGGATGAATTGATTGGATCTTTAATGACGTATGAAATAAACTTAAGAAGAAATGAAGATCTTATCATTAAGACCAAGCCTATGGCACTCAAAGCCTCTTCAAGCAACAAAGATAAAAATCAGGATAAAACAAGTTCTGAAGAATCTGAGTCAAATGAGGATGAGATTGCCCTCATGACCAGACAATTCAGGAAATTCTTGAAATATAGGAAAGGGAAAATGACTGGGAAAAAGAAATTCCCCCAGGTAAGAAGAATATTTCCTCTTCCATTCAATAAGAATCATAAACCTGATGAGAATGTTATCTGTTACAGGTGCAACAAGCCAGGACACATGAAGGGAGAGTGTCCTGAGAACAAAAAGGAAAAGCACAAAAGATTCCAAAATACAAGAAGCCCAAGGCCATGGTAGCCCCTTGGTCTGATGAAGACACAAGTGAGGAGAGAAGAGAAGAAGTCCTCAAGCTCAGAGAGTGAGGAAGTTTGCTTCATGGCCAACAGCACAGATGGAAAGGTAAATACTTCCTTTGAAGATTATAGTGTTGAGATTGGCAGGATGTGTATGCTGAATTGGTAGAAAGATACTCTGAAATGAGAAAAGAAAACAACACATCAAAAAGAAATTGAAAATCTTTACCATAACCAATCTTCAAACAATAGAACATGTGAACTGGAATCTGAAGTAACAGAATTGCTTGAAGAAAAAGAAATTTACTGAACCAAATTGATGATTTAAAGCTTGCCTCTCAGAAGGCCTCCCAAGACTTCAGAAATTTAAATGAAAAGCTGGAAATTGAAAAACAAGAAAAACAACAGAAATTGAAGAAATTGAAATTCTTAAAAACCAGCTAAAGAAAAGGAGGAGTTATCCAAACCTTCACAAAGGCCAAGATAACCTAGAGGCATTGCTAGGATCCAACAAACAACCACATCTCATGGATTGGATTCAACAAAAAGAATCAACAAAAGATAAATCTGGTGAGAAAAAGGGAAAAGCACCATTAATCAACTTTGTTAAAGGTCCCAATCTGGAAAACACTGAAATCCAACAAACAGCAAACAAACCCCAAACAAAAACCCAAACAAAACTCAAACAAATCAAAAATTCAAAACAAAGAAGACTGTCAGGTCGACACAGTCCCCTGACAGGTCGACCTGTTCAACACCAAAAACCATAATCAACTCAACTAAAATTCAAATAAAAATCTGAGAAATAAGAAAAGGGAAAGAATGATCCATGAAAAACCTTGGACCTCCAAGACAGCTCCTCAAGAAAATTGGATTAATCCTTGGAACCATGGTATGAAATCCCTGTTGGTATTATCCTCAATACCCTATCCAAATTTCTGGATGTACCAACACAATCCATGGATTCCACCTCCTTCTATGAACTCAAATTTTCAAATGAAAAACTCCCCTCCTACCAAAAACAAAGATCTTGGTGTTTTCATTCCTAAAAGAAAGAACAAACAGAAAAATGCTGAAAACACCAAAGTAACAAACAAAATCTAAAACAAATCAAATTTGGGTGAGAAAGGATTTGCTGTCTATGTTAATCATTCTGATGGTCCCAACTCTGTTTGGGTACCAAAATCTTCTCTCCACTGATCTTGTTGCAGGGAAGTCGTGCACCCAACACAAATGTATGGTTTTCTTGACAGTGGGTGTTCACGACATATGACTGGAGATAGAGCCAAATTCTCATTCCTGCTTGAAAAGGAGGGAGGGTCAGTCACCTTTGGAGGTAAAATAAAGGAAAGATCATTGGATCTGGTAAGGTTGGTCAAACTTCTTCAAACTCTGTAGATAATGTCTTGTTAGTTGATGGACTTGATTATAATTTGCTCAGTATCAGCCACTATGTGACAAAGGTCACAAAGTTTGTTTGAATCTGATTTTTGCAAGATAATAGATTCATCAACTGATAAAATCAAATTCTTTGGAAAAAGAGAAAACAATGTCTACATGATCAACCTTAATAAAACTTTTCTGAAAATCTTTTTTTTTGTTGCAAATAAAGATGAAATTGCATGGACTTGGCACAAAAGACTTGGCCATGCAAGTTTCAGAACAATGAATAAGTTGTTAAGATTGAATTTGGTTAAAGGTCTTCCTGAATCCTTTCTAGTGTTGAAGGTCAATTTGTGGGATCTGTGCTAAAGGAAAACAACTAGAAATCCTTTAAAGTCTTCAATGATGTACTCACATCTAAGCCACTAGAACTTCTTCACATGGACCTCTTTGGGCCACAAGAGTTCTAAGCTTGAGTGGCAAAATATGGATTTGTAATCATTGATGACTTTACTAGATTTACCTGGTTTATCTTTTCTATCTCACAAAAGTGATGCATGCCTTGAATTCAGGAACTTTTGTACCACTGTCTTAACCACTTATCCATATAAAATCAAAAACATCTTAACTGATCATGGGGGTGAATTTGAAAACACATCCTTTTCTGATTTTTGTGCTGAATTTCAGATATTCCACAAGTTTTCTTCACCAAGAACTCCAGAACAAAATGGAGTTGTGGAAAGAAAGAACAGAACTCTTGTGGAAATGGCTAGAACCATGCTTCTTGAGAGTAACTTGCCCAAATCTTTCTGGGCTGAAGCTGTGAACACAGCAAACCACATACTCAATAGAGCATTGGTCAGACCAAAATCAGAAAACCCCTATGAATTATTGAAAAACAAAAAGCCAACTGTTTCCTATTTTAAAGTCTTTGGGTGCAAATGCTATGTACACAATAATAACAAAGAAAACCTTGACAATTTGATGCTAAGAGTCAGGAAGCTATCTTCCTTGGCTATTCTGAAGTGTCAAGGCCTTCAAAGTGTACATATTGAAACCAAATCTGTTGAGAATCTCCACATGTTATTTTAATGAAAATTCCTTTTCCACTAATGATTCTAAATCTTGCAGGGAAAACCAAGACAATGAAGAGGATGACCTCATTGTGGATTCTCACCACCAACCGTTGAGGAGAGTAATAACATTGAAGAAACCTGAACAACAACTCACAATCTCCAAATGGTTCAGGTAATACTGATTCAGAAGTGGGTACCTCTCAACAGGTAATTTCTGAACCTCGATTTCTAAGAGATCACCCATTAGACAGTGTAGTTGGCAATCTAAATGATAGAGTTAGGACCAGATCATCCTTTTTGCAAAACATTGAAGAAGACTCACTAGCTCTAATTTCCCAAATTGAACCCAAGTCAATTGATGAAGCCTTATCCAGTTCTGATTGGATTAATGCTATGCATGATGAACTTCATCATTTGAAAGAAATCAAGTGTGGGAATTAGTGCCTAGACCTAGTGACCAAACAGTGATTGGCACTAGATGGTTTTTCAGAAATAAATTGAATGAAGCTGGTCAAGTAATAAGAACAAAGCTAGGCTAGTTGCAAAGGGTATAACCAGAATTTGGAATTGACTTTGAAGAATCTTATGCCCCTGTAGCTAGACTAGAAGCTGTGAGAATTTTCCTTGCTTTTGCATCCTCCATGAAATTCAAAGTCTTTCAAATGGATGTTAAAAGTGCATTTCTAAATGGATATATAAAGGAAAATGTGTTTGTTGAACAACCTCCTGGATTTGAATAATGAAAATATCCTAACCATGTTTTCAAGCTAATAAGGCACTCTATGGTCTTAAACAAGCTCCAAGAGCTTGGTATGATCGTTTGAGTTCCTTTTTACTTGAAAAGGATATTCTAGAGGTAATGTTGATCAACATTGTTCACAAAAACAGTAAAAATCAAATATTGTGGTCCAAATTTATGTTGATGACCTAATTTTTTGCTCCACCAATAAAGGCCTTTGCACTGAATTTTCAAATCAAATGCAGAATGAATTTGAAATGAGCTTAATGGGAGATTTAACATTCTTTTTGGGATTGCAGGTTAACCAAACGAATGAAGGAATCTTCATCAGTCAAACCAATATGTCAAGGACTACTGAAAAGGTTTGACTATCAGAACCTTAAACATTCAAGCACACCCATTGCAATAAATGCTAAGCTAGAAGAAGACCCATCTGTAAGTCAGTAGATCCAAGACCTACAGAGGTATGATTGGCTCTCTGCTCTACCTTACTACTTCTAGACCTGACATTCAGTTTTGTGTGTGCTTATGTGCTAGATTCCAATCAAATCCTAAAGAAAGTCATATGCTTGCTGTGAAAGAATTTTAAATATCTTGTTGGAACATGTGACTTAGGAATTTGGTATCCTGCTGGTTGCAAGTTAGAATTGTTTGCCTACTGTGATGCTGATTATGCTGGGTGTAAGTTAGATAGAAAAGTACAAGTGGCTTGTGTGTATTTCTAGGTGGGTGCCTTATTTCTTGGGCTTCTAAGAAGCAACATTCAGTGGCTCTGTCAACAGCAGAAGCTGAATATGTTGCAGCAGGTAGATGTGGAACTCAGATTCTCTGGGTGAAACATCAACTTCTTGATTATAACCAAGATTTAGGGTGTGTACCCATCCTATGTGACAACACAATGCAATCAATCTTTCTAAAAACCCCATTCAGCATTCTAGAACAAACACATTGAAATCAGGCATCATTTCTTGAGAGATGAGGTTGCAAAGAAATCTTTTGAACTCCATTTTATTGAAACTGAAAAACAAATTGCAGACATATTCACAAAACCCCTTCCTGAAAATAGATTCTCATCTTTAAGAGAGAACTTGGTCTTTGTAAATGTCCATCCTTCTGATCTCTCTTAAAGTTTGGGTTGAGTGCTATGCATTGTCTAAGGGGGAGTTCTTTGTATTTCATACTCCTTGCTTCCTCAGCTACATTGCTCATATCTCTCTCTTTTTCAATTCCATTCCTTTTTACAATAAATTCTTCACTTCTGATTGTGTTGAAACTTCTTGTATATCAAATAGTGATTTGGAGAAGGACAGGTTATGCTTGTCTGACACTTTCACTATGCGTGAGAACATATCTCCGCCAAGTACTAAGAAGTCATATGCAATAGTTGAGGTGAGCTTTTATTGTTCAAAGAGAATTTCTTTTCTGATTCAAAACTTGCACAGTTTTAACCTTCACTTCTTTTTGATAATAATTCTTCAACTCTTATTGTATTGAAATCTCTTGTATATCAAATGGTGACTTGGAGAGGACAGTTATGCTTGTCTGGACACTTTCACTATGCGAGAGTATGTGTCTCCGCCAAGTACCAAGAAATGAATATACAATTGTTGAGGGAATCTTTGTTATCCAAGAAACAATTCTTTCTGATTTCAAAAAATGCATATCTTTATTTGATGACAAATGATTGAAATCATCATCTCAGGGGAGCTAGAAAATTCACAAGTCATCTTTTGCAAATTTCAAACCCTTCTTGCATTTCATCATTCCTTGCATGATGTCTTCATTCTAAAGTCTAGAGTCTCAAAATGAACCTTGAGTGATACATATATTTTTTACTAATCAACTTTCCACTATGTCTCTCAATCCACAGAACTCAGATCTCTTCCTAAACTAAATACAATTTGTGTCCTGAACTTAAAACATTTCCTTGTTTGCAACTGATGACTGGATGTATTTGAATTCTATCTTACAACTCTCCAAAATCTTGTAAATCCAACAGAGCAATGACATCTTTGCTGAGAAACTGCACACCTTCACAATGAATGAAGTGCTATGCATGTCATGAGGCATTATTGTTAACTCTGTTCAAAGGGGATCCAAATTGAAAATAACCTCAAAATTTAAGCAATTATGTGCTATGCTTTTGATGATGACTGAGTAACTGGAAATATTGGCGTCTACAAAACGTATATTTTCATGTCAAAAGGTCATCATTTACCCCTTTGAGACTTGACAATGACTAAATCTTGAGTATCCAGGACTATGGTGTGTAAAAAGCACTAGTACTTGAGTGAAAGAGATTTACATCATTTGATAGTTTGTTAAAAGAACAAAAATATGAAAATTATTGGAGATTTGTTTAGAAAGAATCATCTTCCCCTTCATCAAGTTGTTCTTTAAGTTTGTGTTTTACTTTCAACACAATTGTGTTTAGTCTAGATGATATCTTTAATTCTTGAAAATTGAGAAACATGGCAGATTTGGTTGATTGTTAGATACATTATATCCCTCAATTTATCATTTTGTTGATTCAAGTCATGGAATGCTAATATCCTGTTGGAAATTGTGTGAAATACTTGAACTGTAATGAATTTTTGCAAAATACAGCAAATGAATTTTTAGCCTCTTAAAATCCTTGAAATGATAATTCCTCTCATTATTTATCATTATAAAGATGTCCCCAAATTTCTCAAAAATTTCCTCTCAAAATTCAAATTTCTCTCAAAGGCTGTGTCGACACAATCCTCTCTCGTGTCGACACACAACCCAGTCAGGTCGACACACCCTTCCTCATGTGTCGACACTGCCTTCTTGCCAGAACCTTTTCAATCTTTCGGGTTCACCTAAACCCTTGTTGTTCCTGCGGGCAGTGTACCACTGCATCCCTTTTTGGGCATCAGGTCGACCCGACGGCCAAACTCTCACCTTTCCGGCAAGAAATTTTCCCATTTCTCTCTAACTTTCATCCCCCTTCAATCACCTCTCCAATCTTCCATCTCCTCTCTGAAATCCACTCCTTCCTTGCACCATGGTCCGCAAGTTGGGTCCCGCCGTGGCGCAAGGTCTCAGGCTTCTTCAAAAGTTCCGGCACAGGTTCCGGTTGAACAGATTGAAAGAAGAACCAAGCGAAGAAATGATCCTGCAGAGCTTCCAGATCCTCTTCTGCACCTCTCAGAGCTTCAAAGAGAGGTAGGACCTCCACTACTGGCAGAGGTAGACAAGTTTCAAACCCTAGATCAGACATTTCGGGCGATTCCTCTGACCATGCGAGAATCATCTTCTTCTTCCTCTACTGAGTCTCAAGAGGATATACCCTCAGAATCCGTGAGTGCTGCCAAGCTGATTTTGAAGCCAAGAATTCTAGACCTTACAGACACCCAATTAGCAGACCTCTCCCCCGAAATTCAAACCTACTTTCCTTTCAATCTTGGATACCCTTTATATCTGAATTTCAAGTCTGCTATCCAAGGTTAGTTAGAGAGTTCTACAAAAACCTCACCTGCACAGAGAAGGTTTTAAATCCCAAAGTCAAGGGGATAGAGATAGACATGCCAACTGACGTAGCAGCCTCCATTTTCAAGTGCCAGATAAGGGCTGACTACCATGAATTTGAATTTGACTACATGAAGCCTACTCAATCTTGACAGGCCATCCTGCAGATCCAGATCCCAAACAAACCTATGTGACAAGGTTTAATGCCAACTCATTTCCACCTGTCTTAAGGGTAATTCACCACATCTTGACAACCATAGTTACCCCTCAAGGTGGTGGGAGGGATAGATTGACAGATATCCAGAGATTCATACTCTATTGCATGGTCAAAGATATCAAGGTCAACCTTCATGTGATTCTTTATCAAATCATTCTGAAACTACAAGAGCAGACCTCAAGAGATCTCTACCTTATGGAGCACATCTGACCTCAGTGTTCAAGCACTTTGGTGTGCCATTGGAAAATGAAAAATCCCAATCCATTCCCAAGTCAAACATCTACACCTTCAAGAATATCCAGAAGTTTAGGGATTTAGATTGGAGGGAAATCAAATTAGAAGAGGACCAGCTGTCGTTGAAGCTCCTCCAGTTCAAGAGGAACAGCCTCAAGACCAGGGGAACAGCCTCAACCTCAGAGGACCAGCCTCAGGCTCAAGGGATCAGCCCCAAGCACAGGAGGAACAGCCTCCAGCTGAAGGGGACCAGCCCCTAAGTCAAGAGGATCAGCCTCCTATGCATGACATCAAACTCCTAATGAAAATGTCAGTCCTTTCATGATCCTCTCTCACCTCAGCTTCCTCTTTTTTCTCCACAACCCTCATTCCACCATCCACATCTTCTGGTGGGCCTCCTGTTCCACCAGAATTGATATCTTTCCTAATGACAAATTTGAATCCTTCAACTCCTCACTTCAATCCATGTCCACATCTTTTGAGCTACGGATTCAAAGACTGGAAACACAGTTTCTGCAAATTTATTGAGCAGAAGGCAGCTTCCGATTATGCAGCTCAGCGATTTAACAGACTTATAGGCTCTGGGAGATTCCTATATTGAGCTAAAAGAACATCAGGACAAGTTGGAGAATGTTCTTCAGGAATTTTGGCCATTCCCAGCAGATGTCTTCAACACCACCAAACATTGCATGAGATTTCCAGCACCAGACTGTCATTTGCTCATTTTGTGGATGATTGGAAAGTATGAGGAATTTCAATGAGCACATAGACAAGCAGCTTAAAGCATTGACCATGGAATTCAAGATAATGCAAAGACCTGGTTGGTCAGCTGGCTCATCAAGTTCTCAACGTTTCAGATGAACTGAAAGAACTCAGAGCACCTTGATAGAGCATACTGATAAAATGGAGCATTATCTTCACACTCGGCTGACATCTATCCATGAACAGATAAAGTCAAGCATGAAGTCAATGGATAAAAGATTGTCAGATATTGAGATGCTTCTAGCTCCAATTCCTCCTCCTCCTCCATCTTCTACCTAATGTACATTTTTTTTGATATGTCAAAGGGGGAAAGAATGAATGAATGTAATGATCTTTTGAATGAAATGAAATGGTTGTTTGGCTTCAATACAAATTTTTGTCTTTGTGTGTGAATACTTGTTCAATTGTTGACTTGTGTGCACAAAACTTCTAATTTCAAGTAACATTGTATCTCACAAAAATATCATCAATGTTACTGAACAATATCAAAAGACATTGACAAGTATGAACAAAAAGAAAAACAAAACTCAAAATTAAAATTGCTTAAAAAATCACACTTCATCAAACCACATTCAAATATGGATTTAATGTTGCCATCATCAAAAGGGGGAGATTGTTGGGTTGAATGTCTAATTCATATCATTTCCCTCCTATTTTGATGATGACAGAGTGTTCTTAAAGCAATTTAATTGGAAATGTCAAAAGCATCATACCTGAAAGTCATGGCTCAAAAAGCATTTTTCAAACCACATTTATCATTTATGGTAATGATAAATCATTTAACTAATGATATATGTGTTTATTTTTCAGGTACAAACTTTTTATGCAAAAGATGTGTCGACACACCCATCAATGGTGTCGACACATCAACACAGACTCAAGAGAAATTGTGCAAAATGTCAAGAGTGTGTCGACACATGTCAAGAGTGTGTCGACACGAGTGGCAGTTTTCCAGAGATCAAGGGTACCCAGGTCGACACACTCCCAGAGCAGGTCGACACTAGACCCAGTTCCCAGAACAGCCAGTTTGAGGAATTGGGACAGCAGGTCGACACACTCAAGCAGGTCGACACGGACCTTCCTCCCAGAACAGGTTTTTTCCATCTTTGGGACAGTGTGTCGACACAACCACCAGGGCAGTCGACACACTACGGAAACTTTTCATCTTAAAAGTTGATGGCTGCCACGTGTCCTTCTAGGGCGATCAGAATCTTCCTAGGAAAGCGTGCCCTTGTACCCCAAAAGGGTATCTTTGAATCCTAAGGGTATAAAAGGTTCTTTTCGGCCTGTTTTCAAGAGAAAAAAAAAACAACTCTCTCAGAGCCTCCAAGAAGCTCCTGGCGGCCAGAAGAGCTCTCCTCCTCTGCTCTCCAATTGCTTCCAGAAGACTATTCCCACCCATTCAGGTGTGGAATTGGAATTTGATTCCTGTAGATTCCTTCGAAGCATTCCAAGGAAGCAGATCCTGTAGAAGACTCCTTGGTGAAGAACCGAGGAAGATCCACTTCTCAGATTGCAGAGCATCGACTTGGACTTCAAGCTTCACATTCTTCTTCCCAATTCAAGTCTCTACAAGGGAGTAACTGAAGAAACGACGACTTTCAATTCAATTCATTTTTCATTTCTTCTGTTCTCTGAGATATCTCTTGAGATTATGCAAGTACTTTTGCATAATTCTCTTTAGAGTTCTCAAACTTCGACTAGATCTGTTGCTAGAGGATCTATGTCTTAAGTTGGTGTCTAGCAAGTCTATGTGTGAGCCTTGTGCTCAGGTTGTTGTGAGCTGTTGTGCTCAGTGTTTGAGTTGTCAAACTCAAGTGTGGTTGAGCAGTCTTGCTCAGTTGTTCTAGAGTAGTCTTGCTCTAGAAGTGGTGTGAGTTGTAAGCTCTTCAGTGTTGGAGTTGTCAGGCTCCATGGGTGTGTTACCCAGTTGTGTTAGTGAATCCTCACGGGTTGTGAGGGTTGATGTAGAATCACATGGGTGATTTCCGAACCACCTAAAAAATCCTTGTGCATGTTTTTCTGTGGTTTGACTGATTCATCCGCTAGATGCTTGCATAGGATTCGGTTTTAATTCACTTAATCAACTTGATTCACATCTAAGTTTTTCAACTCACTCCAATCTAATCTGATCATAGCTTTTCACTGATAACATTGCCTCTGATTCTAAATAGTTCTTAAAAATTATTTAGCTTCCGCAAAGTGGCTAAGATCTATCATCCCCCCCCCCCCTTCTAGATCTTTTCCACACATTTATTTCGATCCTTCAGGAGTACCACTAGTTTAGGAAGAGGTAGTGTCAGCACCTTTAGCACCACCATATGGAGCAGAGGTTACCACCTGTAGTACCTGTGCCTCCAGTTGCTCCAGCAAGGTCAGCTAGTGTGGAGGAGTCCACGGTGTTAGTAGAGAGGTTCCTGCGTTGCAGCCACCTACGTACTCAGGAGGTCCGAATCTAGACACAGCTGAACATTGGGTGCATGGATAGAGAGGGTATTTACCACCATGATGTGTCCATATATGGATAGGGTTATTTTGGCTACCTATCAGTTGAGAGGTTTTGCACAAGAATGGTGGAGACTCAAGATGCAGACCGTGTTTATAGGACGAGCTGAAGATACCATCATATGGGCTGAGTTTCTTGAAGCATTCAGTAACACTTTCTTTCTGGTGCAAGTCAGCAAGCAAAAAAGGGAGCAATTTAGGACACTTCAGCAAGGGAATTTGTCGGTGTGTGGAGTACCAAATGAGGTTTATGGCCTTGAGCAGGTATGCACCATATGTGGTGACTAATAATGCAATGATGTTTGAGTATTTTATTCGGGGATTGAGGCCGAAGTGGCAAGATGTAGTGATTCCATTGATGTGCGACAGTGGAGGAGGCAGCCCAAAGAGCAGCAATATTAGAAAGAACAGTGCAAGCAAGGCAGTCCAGTGGATCGGGATCAAGTGGAGGTAGCTTTCGACTTCCACAGCAGTCTCCAGGTGTTAGCAAAGGCAAGGCATCTTCGGGAGGAGCTTCTTCATCAGCTTTGGCAAGTGTGGAAATAAGTTAAAGAAATATTTAGAGACCGAGGAGGCGGCAAACAGCAAGGATTTCAGCAAGGTAGAGGTTATAAGCCGAGGTGGAGGAATCCCAGCAAAGCACAGCAAGGCAGCCCGTAGAACTCAAGTGTTACAATTGTCATCAGCGGGGCATTTGGCAAGGAATTGTCCGTATCCCAGAAGAGCTACCTATGGTAGAGGGGTCCACAGCAGCAGTTTTCAGCTAAGCGAGGTAGAGGCACGCCTACCAAGAGGAGGAGGATGAGGACGTGTGATGGCAATTACAAGGGCTCAAGCGAGGCGTCAAGTCTGATTGAAGGTATTATACCTCTTCTTGATTTTTAGCTAGAACATTATTGATCCAAGTGCGTCACATTTTCTTATTTCTGAAGACTTTATTGATAGTATGGTGCATCCATTTGAGGAGAGGCAGTGTGAGCTTGTAGTAGAGGTCCCTTCCGGGATTTCATGCCTACTACATGCTATTTGGATGAGGTTCCTATTGTGATCCAAGGAAATCAATTGCCAGCTAGATTGTATGCATTGCAGTTGAAAGAATATGATGTGATACTAGGCATGGATTGGTTAGAAGCATATGGGGCAGTTGTTGATTGCAGAAAGAAGAGAGTGAGGTTCAGCCATCCAGGAGGGGTGTGTTTGAATTTCAAGGTATGTCATTCTATACCTCCTAAATTTATCATTTCTGCCCTTAAGGCTAGGAAATTGATTAATTCAGGGTGTGTAGCCTATTTGGCATCTGTTGTTGTTTGGTTGAGGCAAGTAAAACAGTGGATATGGTACTAGTGGTAGGGAGTTTGCAGATGTGTTTCCAGAGGAGTTACCGGGCTTGGCACCACACAGAGAGGTGGATTTCACCATAGAATTGCAACCGGCAGCATGCCCATTTCCAAAGCACCTAATAAGATGGCACCTACAGAATTGAAAGAGTTGAAGAAGCAATTGCAAGAGCTACTTGAAAAGGTTTCATTCGGCCGAGTCATTCACCATGGGGAGCACTGGTTTGTTTGTAAGAAAGAGGATGGAAGTATGAGAATGTGCATTAATTACTGCTAGTTTGAATCAGTCACAATAAAAACCAGTATCCACTTCCACGGATTGACGATTTGTTTGATCAATTGCAATCAGCAAGGGTGTACTCCAAGATAGATTTGAGGTCGGGGTACCATCAATTGAGGATTCGGGAAGAAGACATTGACAAGACGACATTTAGAACAAGGTATGGGCATTATGAGTTTGTGGGTATGCCATTTGGGCTAACCAATGCACCTGCTGCCTTCATGAATTTGATGAACATGATTTTTTACCCATATCTAGATCGGTTTATTGTGGTCTTCATAGATGATATTTTAGTATATTCAGCCTCAGAAGAAGAACATGCAGCTCATTTGAGGGTTACGTTGCAGACATTAAGGGAGCACTAGTTATTTGCAAAATTCAGTAAGTGTACATTCTGGTTAAGAAGTTCATTTTTTGGGGCATGTCATTTCAGGTGAGGGTGTTGCAGTGGATCCAGCTAAGGTGGAAGCCGTCATGAAATGGGAGGAACCAAAGTCAGTGTTAGAGATTAGGAGTTTTCTTGGCTTGGCAGGTTACTATAGGTGGTTTGTCCAAGATTTCTCCAAGATTACAGCACCTATGACAAGGCTTACTAGGAAGGGTGTACCATTTGTTTGGTCATCCGATTGCAGGCGTTTTTCATGGAATTGAAGAAGCGGCTCACTTCCGCTCCTATATTGGAAATACCGTCAGGTCAAGGTGGTTTTGTGCTGTATACAGATGCATCTAGGAGAGGACTTAGGGCTGTGCTAATTTAACGTGGAAAGGTTGTGGCTTATGCATCCGGGCAATTGAAGCAGCATGAAGAGAACTACCCCACACATGATTTAGAATTGGCAGCGGTTGTGTTTGCATTGAAGATTTTATTTGTATGGTGAAAGGTTTTAGATTTTCACGAACCATAAGAGCTTGAAGTACATCTTCTCCCAGAAAGATTTGAATTTAAGCTTGAAGTACATCTTCTCCCAGAAAGTAGATGGATGGAATATTTGAAAGACTATGATTTCAGCTTAGCATACCAACCGGGTAGAGCTAATGTGGTGATGGATGCATTGAGTAGAAAGGCAATGATGAGTCACATGATGGTAGAGAATGGAAGTTGCATGAAGATGTAGTTGAGAACTCCTTATTTGTTCCAAGTATTCAGCGGCGAGCGGTGTTAGCCAGTAGCATGGTGGAATCTTTTTTATATTGGCAGATTATAGAAGCACAGAAAGTAGATGAGCACTTGGCTGAAATTGTGAAGATGGAGGATGTCACCATAGATGATAATTGTGTTGTCCGGTTCAGGCACAGGTTATATGTTCCAAATAAAGTTGGGGTGAAGCAGAAAGTATTGGAAGAGGCACACCGATCCAGGTACACCATTCACCCAGGAAGCACAAAGATGTACCAAGATTTGAAGAAATATTTTTGGTGGCCGGATATGAAAAGAGAAATAGCAGAGTTTTTAGCAAGATGTTTGATATGTCAGCCGGCTAAAGCAGAACACCAAAGGCCAGGAGGTTTGTCACAACACTTACTGATACCATAATGGAAGTGGGATGATATATCAATGGACTTTGTTGCAGGTTTGCCTAGGACAGTGTCAGGACACAATGGCATATGGGTCTATGTTGATAGGTTGACAAAGGTGTGCAAGATGCTAGCAGTGAGCATGTCATGGGCAGTGGACAGGTTGGCCAGGTTATATGTGGATAAAATTGTGTCGTTGCATGGTATTCCGGTCACCATTGTTTTAGACAAAGATCCCAGGTTTACCTCCGGGTTTTGGAGGAGTTTGCAGAGGGTTGGTGGCACCCAGTTGAGGTACAGCTCGGCATACCATTCCCAAACAGATGGACAGACGGAGAGGATGATCCAGACTATTGAAGATATGTTGCGAGCATGTTGTTTAGTTTGGGGAGGCGGATGGGAGCAACACTTAGGTATGGTTGAGTTTGCCTACAACAACAGCTATCACGCAAGTATCGGCATGGCACCGTATGAAGCATTATATGGAAGACCTTGCAGAACACCGCTAATTGGCATGAAGTGGGTGAGAGGCAGGTGATAGGACCGGAAATGGTACAGCAATGTGCAGAAATGATAAAGTTCATCCAAGAAAAGCTTCAAACAGTGCAGAGCAAGCAAAAGAATTATGCGGATACACGGCGCAGGCCCCTACAGTTTGAGGTTGGTGACTATGTGTTCCTAAGAGTATCTCCAACTAAAGGTGTGATGAGGTTCAGCAAGAAAGGCAAGTTGAGTCCCAGATATGTGGGTCCGTTCCAGATTGTGGAAAGAATTGGAGAAACGGCATACATGTTGGAGTTTCCAGCAAACTTCAATGTTAGAAGGTACATTCGTGATCCCACTCAGGTAGTCAGCTATCAGAGAGATGATTTGAAGCCGGATATGTCCATGCCGGAGTATCCCGTAATGATTACAGGCCGCCGTACACAAAATTAAGAAATAAAGATATTGAGTTAGTAAAGATCAGATGGGATAATAGACATGGTGGTGAGATACTTGGAGTTGGCCGAAGAAATGTACAAGACGTATCCATACTTTTTGAGTAAGCATTAATTTATTTTTAGGTGATAGTTGCATACATGTTGAATTGTGTTTACACTTATTCCTTTAATTTCGAGGACGAAATTCTTTTTAGGTGATAGTAATGTAATATCCGGTACGTTCGGATTATGGTTTATCGGGTTTGGAGGCCAATGTGTGGCCCATTGGTAGACCCTGTAGGTCTACATATGTATTTTACAGGTTTATGGTGCATGTGGGAGGCTGGAGGGCTGGGCATCTCAGCCCAAAAAAGGCCTCTGTCGGGTTCACTAAGAACGCATCTAACACAGACGACATGTCTCTTAGTGGAATGAGTCCACCTTAACCGACGTGACTCTGAGTAGAACGCGTCAACCTACATGGACACGACTTTCAACCGCTGTTGCGTGGGCGCCGCTGCATGCGCGCCGCATAGCGCATGCAGGGACGTCAGGGTTTAAAGGCATCGCCGATGTCGGACGTGTTTCTAAACACGGCAGGAGGACCCGACTCGATTTTGACTCACTGTGTTTTGGGCTTCTGGCCTTGGCCGAACAATGCAATCACATTGTTCAGCTAGGAGAATCTGGTCGTGGGTTTTGAAGGGGGAATTGGGTGATTCTTGGCCATTTGGAGTCTGTTCGGCGTGATTCCAGCGCGAGGAGGTGCTTTAGAGCGCGGGGAACGCTAGGATATTATCATATTTGCGTTTCACTTGCAAGTAGGGGAATTCTGCCCTATTTTCCTTTGTGTGAATGTGTAGGTTAGGAAATGAGGTTTTGATTGTGGAGATTGCTTGGGCATGATAGTGATCATGATTAGGGTTTCATATACCTGCTAATTCCTTTGTTGCATGCATGTGTGGCCCTATGGTGTGATTTTTGGAACAAGGTTGAGTCTGGGTTTTGTCACCTGAAAGGTGACGAAACCAGACGACGCGTTTCAGCCTTTAAGCCGTCAGGTAAGTCCGTCACGATTCAGTCATCCAAAAATGTCCACTGTGTTGGACGCGTTTTGAAATGAAGCCACCCGAGCACAGATGTTCTGTGGCCAATTTGTCTGGTTCCTGTCCCACACTACTTGGGCTGTGTTAGAAAGGCAATGTAGGACACGTGTAGGTTGTGTTGACTCGTACCGTGGTTGATAATGAGAGGTTTTGTCTGGGAATGTGTGCATAGCAAGTCAAGTCATAACGCCTTCCGAGGTTACCTCTTTAGTCGGGTCTCCAGCACCGAGTGCTCGGGGTTTGTCCCGGTACAGTGCGTACCGTCGAGGTTTGTGTCGTCTTCCTGGACACCCTCACTCCTGAGATTGATTTGTACGTCCAGCTGAGGGAAAGACGACAATGGACAGCGACACATGTTTGTGGGTGTACGGTCACTTGTAGCGCGCTCGTGGTTGGGGGACGGACATCGGTAGACGTACTGGTCTCCAGCTAGTCCTGTTTCCAGTGCCTCACTTTAGGGTTCTCGGTTGGAGTCCCTAAAGGTGTCAGGCTTGGGCCTGTGGCAGTGTAGTCTGCAGGTGTGGTGTTAGTTGTCTCCACAGTTCTTGTCTTATTGAGGTGGAGCGGCAGCTGGACCTTTCGTCCGTGGCTACGAGACTGAGAGGTGGACTTGTGTTGTTTGTCCAGGTCTGTGGCTGGTGTCGTGAATCAGTTCTCATGACTCTTGTGTGGTGTACCCTTCTGTAGTGTGTGCTCATGTTTGTGGTTTTCCGTTTACTTACTTACAGCTGTAGCATTATGCATAGGCATTGTTATATGATAACTGCTTTACAGCTTTATATATTATATCCGTTGCTTATTGTATTTATCGACTTTGGGGGAGTTGCCCTACTGAGCCAGTGACTTGTGAGGCTCACCCCTTCTTCTTCTAGGTGAAGGAGAGCATGAGGGTTCTCGTCCCTCATCTAGTTCGGGACCACACCGTAGTGGAGTCGGGCCTACACCACCAACAGAGTAAAGTCTTTACTTGTGGAGCCTTGGCATTTGTCCCAGGTTGTTTATACTTATTATGACTTTTGTATGGAACTGATTATTTAAATTCATGTGAATATATATGAGAATGGTATCTTGTGTGTGTTCAGTATGTTTCTTTGTATTTCCACGGACACGAGTGTATGATATCCCTTGTGAGGCTTCGGCCCGATCGCGGGAGGCGGAGTCGTGTCGGGCACGTTATTGGTTAACGGGTCCGAACAGTGAGGACCGTCACAATTTGTAACAGGATTACATGTATATAATTGGAGTAAAATAATCTATTTCAGAATAAGACTTATCTCTCCCCGCTTTATTTAAGTAAATCCATTACCTTTTGCGCTATCGTCATCGCCTATTTTATCGCTTTCTGTATTAATTGCTCCGCCTTTTCAAAAGTTACTTTATGTCTTTCTGTTACGAAGGGAACTCATCCCTCACCGATTCTCTCTCTCTCTCTCATCCCTTTCGATTCCAGGGTGTGCAAAACCCTCATCGACTCCAGAATCCTTCTTTCCTACTCTCGAAGGATTTGACTCTTCCCGCTCAAATTTCTTGAGGGGTCTTATTCCTCTTCCTCCCACGATCCTCCAGAACCCTCTCTTGAAAACTTCCATGGCCACTTCAGGGAGTTCCAGCAGTGTGGGTGGTTACAGCGCCGCCTTCCTCACGACAGAACAATTTGAGAGATATCAGGCTGTGAAGATCAAGATCTGTGGAAACAAGGTAGTTGATTTGAATGATTTGGAGAAACACGGAATGCACAGTGTGATTGAAGCACTTCAGAGGTTGAAATGGACAAGGGTATGTACGGTTTCTGAACCTAGTTACCCGCATCTAGCCAAGGCATTCTATACTTCTTTGAAATCAAAAAAGATGGGTCTCTTACCTCCCTTGTCAAAGGTAAATCTATTCACATTACTCATGACTTGTTGGAGAGGCTATTTGGTGTTTCTAAAGTAGGGCACAGTCTAGTCAACTCTGTAGACATTCATGCTAAGGGCCTCAGAATCATTGGAACATAGTGCAAGTTAAGGGATGGCAAAATAGATATAAATCAATTCAATGCATTCAACAGAATTCTGCACTTCATTATCTGTCAAATGTTGGTACCTCGCAGTGCTACCTTCTCTTCCTACACGAAAGGAGATGCAGATGTTATGTTCTAGGCTATACAGAAGCATGATGTAAACATGGCACAAATTATAGTTGAAAAGATGAAGTCTACTACTGAGGTTATTTGGGATAAGAAGAACAAATTGGCAATATCACTTCCTTATGCTCACCTGCTTACCAGGATTTTCAGACATTTTGAGATTGATTTGGAAGGAGAACTGATGGAGAAAATGGGTCAGCCAATTCGCACTAGAAACCTGAAGAAGAGTGGTTTTTATTTGGTAGGAAATGTTTGGACTAAGACTTCTGTGGCTGAAGGAGAAGCCATTATCGGAGAAGCCTCTACTGCTGAAGCTCCACCTGTTCAAAAAGACGAGGCTGTAGTTAGAGTGGATGAGCCTACTGCATCAGAAAGGAGGATTGAAGACATTGCACCTGAATTCATTGAGCCCTTTGGGCAATCATCTGTAAGTGTGATCCCTCCTCCAGTTCTTGCACCTCCTGTTGTCCAAGAGTCAGTTGCTGATCCCATGGAAAGTGTTGCTCACACTGAGGGGGAGCATGTAGATACACATATTAAAGAAACCCCTAGTGTTCCAGTTGAAGTAGCTGCTATTGAAGGAAGTCTTGAAGAAGAAATTCCAGATGCTGTGGCACCAAGCTAATTTGAAGATATTCCTATGGAAGATGCTCCTACTCAGGGGGAGCCTGCTACTAGTGCCCCTATAGGTCAATTTCAAGAAGGCCTAGTGGAAGATGTTTCTGATGAGAATGATGATGATAGTGTTCACCAACACACCAGTTTTACAGCAGTACATGATCAGCCAACTGCTGGTCCTAGAGGAAAAGGGAAAAGTGTTGCCAGCAATATTCCAATGCTCACTAGAAGGGCACACAATAAATCCAAGAAGAATAAGATCCATGTTCATCTGGAACCAGTTATTGCTCGATTGAATGCTCAAGGAGAAATTCTGTGCTCTCTCTAGTCTAATGTAACTTCAATTTTTCTCAGCCAGAGCACTCAAGCAAAGGACATTGGAGTAGTCAAGTCTGAGCTCCATGATATGAGATGTGAACTAGGAAGTTGAAGAGTTTGGTGACTGACCTTGCAAAATTTATGAGGGAGCACTTAACAGCTCAAGCCCCTCATGTTCCATCTGAGTCAATACCAGAAGCTACTGCAGGGCCATCAGGGCCTCCTCAACCAGAACAACCAGACCAGTCAGTGCCAGCTGAGTTAGTTGCAGGGCCTTCAGGGCCATCAGTAGAGGAATTCGGCCCATCAGTAGAGGATCTGGGCCATCAGGGCCATCAGAGCAAGTGGAAATAGTGGCTGGTCCATCCAGGCCTCAAGTGATTGTAGAGGAAGTTGTTGTGCCCCTAGGGCCCTCTGATCCTCCTATTCTTCAGACTCCAGCTCCTTCCTCTCCACCTGCCTCTTTCACTGCCCCACCTGCTCCTGAACCATCCAAGAACCTCTTCCCAAACATATTTCTTCCTGAATCCTCTTCTTCACCTACTCCTTCACCTTCCATTCCTCCTCCCACTTTTGAGGCACCTCCAACCTCTTCTTCTGGTCCCTCATCTGCTGGTCCCTGCTCTACTGGACCATCTACTCAACCTCCTCCCACTTCATCTTTCTCCTCTCTTCATCCACCTACTCTACCATCTTTCATCACTCTCATTCCTAAGGATGCTAGTATCATTCGCCATACTATGCAAGACATCAAAGATGAGTTTGAAGATGCCATCCTCTGCACAGTTCTCTCTGTCTCTTCTCATATTCACAAGACTAATTCTCAGTCTTCTCCCAGCCCTGCCTCTAAGAAAAGAAAAATCTCTAAAGAGCTTGTTTTCCCTTCCTCTCAAGCTCTCTTTCCTCCTCTGTGGTACTCTCTTTCAGTTGTCCACAGACAAAAGTCCCTTTATTTTGAATATCTTCAAAATTGTACATTTGCTGCAACTTTTGGCCTCCCTTACCTAAATCTCTCTGAACATCTCAATCTCATTCTTCCTATCTCTCTTGTGCCTAAGCCTGACCAATCCAAAATATTGTCTTCAGTTGAGTCCAAGACTGAGGATCAGTGGGCCAGGTCAAATAAAGCTCTCTACACAAAATTTGAGGTTTCCAGGGCCAACAAATTTCCACCTTCAGACCATCCTCTTACTCTGTCTGAATGGTTTGTCTGTCAGCACAGATCCACCTGGGGTCCTTTCATTCAGAAGGAGATCAAACTGATCAGGTAGTTCCAGATGTATAATGACTACTGCCATGTCAATTGCATTCCTGAAGCCCAGCTTAGTCAGTTTAGGGCCGCATCTCTCTTCTCCGCACAGAAAATCCAGTGAATGTCCCTCTTCAGGTTGATTTTGCCTCCTTGAAGATGCCTGCCCTTACTTTTCTCCCTCAACTGCACTTTCTACTCATGAACTCTGATGTGGTCCCATAATCTTTGAGAGGTATGCCAGAGTTAAGGCTCGGATCTTTGTTCAGAAGGGAGCCCCTCTTGCTTTTCACATATTTCTATTTAGAGAATATCATAGGGGTTATATCAGTCTACTATTTTAGCTCCCCTGCTAGCTGAATCTGAGAGATTCCTCAACTTTGAATGGTGTAAAGTATACCATCAGGCAGCTCTTCATTTAAATCAGATGAATTCCTCCTTAGCTCAGTCAAATTAGCCAAATCTTACTCCTGCGCAGTTCATGGATCTCAACTCCATCAACCTAGTCTCAAATCCTTATTCTATTTGGGTTGATAGATACAAGATCTTTAAAGCATTGTAGAAGGACCTGAAGGCTCACAAGCTTCATTATCCTATCTCCATAGATAAGTTCCTTCAGCATGCCAGTTTTGGGACTGCTGGATTCTACAAGTTGTCTCTTAGTGGAAATGAGTACACCCAATTTATTGAAGATCAGAGATAGCTTCACATCAAGAGACTCAGTCCAGAGATGGGGGCCTTCCTATAACATTACTTGGGGTGTTTTAGAACCCTTTTTGAAGAGCAGGAAGTCCAAGCTTGGCAGCTCATTACTCTCCATGCTTCCCTTCTGTCTCCTACCTTCTATATTTCTGACCCTCACCAATTATAAGATTTGCATCTTTGTCTCCCATTTATCTTTGTCTCTTTCTTCCTATTTTATCTTCTGCTTATTTATTCCTTTTTGCTTGATGACAAAAAGGGGAGAAAACATGTCTGAAATACATACTTTAAAATTTTCAGCAAATTTATTTCAACTCTTTTATATATACAACTCCTTATGTTTGTCATCACCAGAAAGGGGAGATTGATGATCAGTCCATCTCCATATAATTTGTTATTTTATTATATATATTTTTGTGATTAACAAAACTTTGGAAATCATTGACTAACATCATTTTCTAAGTTTATCAACAGGCATCAAATTAAACAAACTCAATAAGTTATCTACACTCACTGTTCTTTGAAGTTCATTGCATATGATTTTGTCTAAGTATACATTGACTTCTATTTAAAGTTTACATCCATTACTATTCTGTTTCACATCGATTTCACTTAAACAATGACTACTATATTAAAACATCAATTTCAGAAAGAACATCGACTTCACTTAAGTATCGACTCCATATTAGAACATCGATTTTGGTTCTACATCGACTTCATATTAGAACATCGATTACGATTCTACGTCGATTTCATATCAGAACATCAATTTCAGTTCTACATCGACTTCATATTAGAACATTGACTTCGTTTCTACAACGATTTCATATAAACATCGATTTCGGTAGAACATCGATTTCATATGGAACATCGACTTCACTTAACAACGACTTCATTTCAAACATCGATTTCACTTGAACAACGATTCCAGTTCAACAACAATTTCACTAAAACATCGATTGCGGTGGAACATCGTTTTACCTAAACAACGACTTTGTTTCAAACATCGATTTCAGAACAACAACGATTTCATTTACATCGATTCGATTTCAGTTAAACATCGACTTCAGTTCAAACAATGATTTCATCCAGAACATCGATTTCACTCAAAACATAGATTATGCTCACATCGACTTCGTTTTAACATGGATTATATTTCCACATAGATTATGGCTATATCTCAACATCGATTTGACATCGACTCTCTTTGTACACAGACTGTCTCTAAACATTAACTCTCTCTTTATACCGATTTGTTTTAGACAGTTGATGAATATCTCTATTAAATCCTTTGTAAGATTCTTAAATATATTCCACATAATATTCAAATATATTTTCAAATCTCTGTGGATTTCAAGACTCCCGCGAACCATGTTGTCTCCTGTATACTCAAACATTTATTGTGTGTGGTACATATCCCTGCATGACATATCTCTTTGTTTACCACACTCATGTCACGTAAAGTAAAACTTTATAGGATGACATAATGAAATTTCCTTTTTAGTATATCTCTTTAAAGCATGACTACTAATGTTGACTGACAGTTTAGACAAAGATAAGTTGTCTATGCTTCAGCATTTATTGTGTGCAGGGTTCCGATAGTAACACATGTTACAACGTTGGATCTGTCACTTTGACAGAAGCAAGAAGAGATTCAGATAATCTTCCTCTGTGTATGTGTCTATCCCAGCATTAAATGGCTGCAGGTTCTCTTGCTCCCAACATCGGACCAGGCACATCCAACGTGCATGAAGATGAGAGACAACAGATACTTCAACGGTCAAATTCTTTCAAGAGAAGATAAATAAAGACTGGTGACTCCATGAAGAACACCTGAATAGCTTGAACACCTTAGTCACCTTGAAGAAAAAGAAAGAAGAGCTCGTTCGTTCATTCAAACAGTCTTTAGCTCTTAGCTCTCCATAGTAACTGTTTAGTTTTTTAGAGCCTGTTGTAGATCTGAGAGACCCTCATTCTGGGTAAATCTGTGTCTCTCAGATTCAGCCTCAAATCAAGCAATCTCTAAAAGCTTGGTCTAGGGGCCATCCACTCTTTACTCATTTTTTTTTAGTGTTCCTCTTTGTGTGTGAAGAGAAGACCTGTTGTGGAGTGAGTGGTTGTTCCCTTTGGTAAGAAGGAAGACCTGTTGCATCAGGTGGTTTAGTACCTCTTCGTGTAGAGAAGAGAATGTCAGCTGCGGCTGGATATGTAAGTATCCTTAAGGGGATTGTACTCTTGGTTAGTGAAATCCCAAGTTGTTGCTTGGGGACTGACGTAGGACTCCTTGTGACAGGAGATCTGAACCAGGATAAAATCCTTGTTGTCTGTGTGTTTGATCTCATTGTGTCTTTACTTTATACTAACTCTATCATCAAATTTAATGTCTTCTGTCAAAGCATTTTTATTTACAGGAATATTCTAAAAGAATTTTTAGCAATCCATCAACCCTCCTGTAGACACCCATTTCTGACCCATAAGTCGAGCAATATCTCTTGTTGTATCATTGACGCCCCACTTTGGCTCATCATCGTCAAGCTGGCTTTCTCCGATCATGACATCATTTCCATTAGTTCATCGCCCTGGAGGACTCTTCCTGGTCAAATCAATCTCTTTCATTAAAAACTCTCTGAGTATAAGATCCGATATCTCATCCCGAAGGTTGTGCATGGCTGATTGGACGCATTACATGCCAAAATGCAGAAAAGGCCAGAAGGCGACAGGCCCTAGGTCGCCTTCCTGAAAACGACAGCCCCTATGTCGCCATCATAATTCCACATTTTAAATCCTTAGAAAATCGCAAAATGACTCAAGTCAGCCTTCCATATGAGGAAGGCGACATATCGGGCAGTCGCATTCAGAAGGCAACACCAAGGCCGTCGCGTTCAGGGCCTTAAACAGGAAACTCAATCCGAAGCCAATTTGGACACATGCTATTGATGGTAATTGCATCATTTGGACGTCCAAATCAAGTCCAAATCCTCTCAAATTCGGAGCAGACCTTCCTAACGTGTTCCTTTCCGAGTTCCAATAGCCCTTGCACAGCCATACTTGCCCAGAGTCGGACTCTTGCCCATTATTCCTCTCAGATCTGAGTTGGGAATAATCACCCATAAGCACCTCATCTCTGCATCTTTTTGGGCAAGGCCGGATTCTTTAGTTCACTGAGCAAGAGAGCTTCATCTTCCACGAAGAGAGTTCTCCCTCCAGACGATCAGCAAGAGCCCTCCAGGGCGTTTTCCCACCGGCTACACAATTCTTCTTCCCTTCTTCCCTTTATTTCTTTGATTTCATGCATGCATAGCTTCATTTTCTTTCTAGTTTAGCATTAGATCACGACACACACACCTATTCTTAACACCCACAGGGGTTAAAAGCCCCAATCCTGTGAGTTCCCCCCATAATAGTTCATGTTCATGTGTTTTTCATTGAATAGATCTTCTACACACGAGTTCTAATGGGTGTTTTGTTTGTTTAAATCACTTTGGCAGGTGTTTAGAGGTCAGAGCAAGGTGAGGCTCTTGCCCCTCGGCCGGCTGAGAAGCAGGAAGACGAAGAACCCAAGTCTTCATCCACTAAGGAAGAAGGCGACGACCGCTGTGTCGCGATCAAGAAGGCGTCGTTGCCTACGTCGCGTTCACGTTAAAGCATCACGATGCCCTCTCTGTTGCTTTATCAGGTACGCCTTCCTCTTCATCCTTCCTTTCCAAGGTAGTCAGTCCTCCATCTGAACATCAAGAGGCGACTGCATTGGTGGCGATCACGGTCAGTTCTTAATCCCTACACCTTCACAATCAATTTCAAAAGGGGATACAAATCCCGTGATTACACCTTTTGGCGATCACGGTGGGACCACTTGTGCCCATCACGCTTGTTCTTCCTTTTCCTGCCGTCCCTATCATCTAACAGGTGTGTTGTTTGGTTAGTTTTCCTTTTTGGTTCTCTTCCTTTGAATTTATTAGTGTTCTGCGGTTCTGGGTGAGAAGGCGACACAATCAACGTCGCGATCCAAATAGCGACACAAGGCCCGTCGCGATCAGGTCAGTACACAGTATCCTCCCTTGTCTATTTCTGTCTCCTGTGTGCTGTGCAGAAGACGACGTAGGATGCATCACGATCAGGTACGCACCCTGCCCGTACGCCTTTTGCATTATTTAAAGATCTGTTGAGCCTGCAAAGAACGCGACGAGGTTTCTATCGTGTTAAAGGAGGCGACTGTGTTCTTGTCGCAATAAGGTCAGTACCTTGTCCTTGGAGCTTTCTTGCAAATTTGAGTCCACTTCTACATACTCCATCCTGTCCCATCATACCATGCTTTTTTCCATGATCTTAAGAGTTTTTTAGACTTGTATGTTATAGGATTGTGTGATTTTCCGTGCATAATTAGGGTTTACTTGCTCTTTGTCCACTGCGAGGAGGAAAGCGACAGTCACAGTGTCACGACCTTGGTCGCGACATAGTCCCTGTCGCCTTCCGCCTCTGAGAGCAATTAGCCCTAATTCTTGTCGTGCTAGTACTAGGTTAGAATCTTGCATGCACTCCGGTGCCCATAGGATTTGCATACATCTTTCCATATTCGTAGTATGAGTTTCCTCCTCAGCGACGCTCGCTCCCTCGGCCACATATTCCTTGTGTCTGACTAGAGCACTCGCTCGAGGGCCTCCGTAAGTCCCCGCTGACCGTGGATTCCCACACGGTCGCCGGGCTGGTTGTACCCGTCGCCACCTAGGATCGAGTCTAGATTCATTTGGCAAGGTAGAGAGAACCCTAGTCCTACCCGAAGTTGGAAGCCTTCTCCCATTTAGGAAACCCTTCCTCACTTGGAGAGAACTTTCTAAAAGTCAAAATCACTAAAAGGCAAATTCGAATCAATTAAAAGTAACCATCATCATTGCCAACTGCTTGCTTTGGGTGAGACGTTTTCTCTTTCCTTTTGTCTGCATAGGATTGCTTGTTTAGGAAGCTAAGATTCTGTCTAGGTTAGGTTGTTTCTCTCAAGTCTGGAAAGGTTTTCCCCGTCTCTCTCCACCCACTTCCCAAACATGGAGTCTTTCTTGAACCTGATCTACAATGGTGAGAATCCCGATACTGCCCTCCAGAGTTCCCAGGATTACGAAGAATCCCTACCCCATGATCTCTTTGACGAGGTGGCCCGCCTTGGGTCGCTACCATCCATACCTCTGAGGGTCGCCATCGTGATGAGGGCAGCCCGTCTCGGAACACCCACCCTCCTCAGTCGGACGATCAAGCCGCTCAACTCTTGCACCTAATTCCTCAGCTTGATCAGTCCCAAATCCAGACCCTCATGACGCCCTCAAAGGAAAGGCCGCTTCCTCACCCTCACCCAGAGCGGGCGCGTCACGCCCCGCAGTAGCTACATCCGGCCCCCACGTCACCATGGGACGAGCCGACAACACCCCCATCCGACCGCGGACCATCCGGTTTACACCATTTGAGTCTGAGCACTATATTCCCCGTGAGTCGAGGCCGCGGTCTCCACCATACCAGCCATGTTACTCCCCTCATCGTCCTGAGCCACGCGCCAGGCCTACCTCTCGTGCCTCGTCCATATACGCTCAGCCATCCGCCGCACTGGACATGATGTCCGAGTGGGCGTCCATCAAGAAGGAGCTCCAAGAGCTCTGCAAACAAGTCGACCCTAGGCAGCACCACGATGTGCATATGCCAAATTTCAATGGCCTATGGGTCCCCTCTCCATCCGAGCTGCCGAAGTACCACAAGTACAACGCTCAGGTAATCCTTACACTCATATCAAGGACTTCATCTATGAGTCCGCTCCCTACCAGCATGACCGCCGTCTCATGGCATATCTCTTTCGCCGGTCGCTGGACGGGCATGCTCTTGATTGGTTCTACTCCCTGCTACTTGAGACGCTGAGGATTTCACTGTCGTGAAGGCCAAGTTCCTAACAATTCCAAGACAGGTCGGGCCTGAATATTCCCTCACAGATCTCATAGCTTAAAAGATGAAGCCGGGTGAGGATTTCTCAGCATACGCCGATAGGTGAGGCAAATGGCCACCAAGTTCCGGGGTACCCTTCCAGGGGGGGGAAGGTGAAGATCATCTCGCCAACACCAACACCTGCCTACCGCAACATTTTGGCGATGAACGACATCTCCAATATGCATCAGCTCTACAGCCGGGCCCGGTTCATCCAGACCCGCTCAAAGATTCTCCCATCCATTCTATGTTTGAGAAGTCTCGTTTCCAAGAAGTGTTGGGTTGAATGTCTAATTCATATCATTTCCCTCCTATTTTGATGATGACAAGAAGTGTTCTTAAAGCAATTTAATTGGAACATGTCAAAAGCATCATACCTGAAAGTCATGCTCAAAAAGCATTTTTCAAACCACATTTATCATTTGTGGTAATGATAAATCATTTAACTAATGATATATGTGTTTATTTTTCAGGTACAAACTTTTTATGCAAAAGATGTGTCGACACACCCATCAATGGTGTCGACACATCAACACAGACTCAAAGAGAAATTGTGCAAAAATGTCAAGAGTGTGTCGACACATGTCAAGAGTGTGTCGACACGAGTGGCAGTTTTCCAGAGATCAAGGGTACCCAGGTCGACACACTCCCAGGGCAGGTCGACACTAGACCCAGTTCCCAGAACAGCCAGTTTGAGGAATTGGGACAGCAGGTCGACACACTCCCAGGGCAGGTCGACACTAGACCCAGTTCCCAGAACAGCCAGTTTGAGGAATTGGGACAGCAGGTCGACACACTCAAGAGCAGGTCGACACGGGACCTTTCTCCCAGAACAGATTCTTCTATCTTTGGAACAGTGTGTCGACACAACCACCAGGGCAGGTCGACACACTACGGAAACTTTTCATCCTAAGAGCTGATGGCTGCCACGTGTCCTTCTAGGGCGATCAGAATCTTCCTAGGGAAGCGTGCCCTTGTACCCCAAAAGGGTATCTTTGGAATCCTAAGGGTATAAAAGGCTCCTTTTGGCCTCCCTTCAAAGAGAGAGACCCAACTAACCTCTTAGAGCCTCCTGAAAAATTCCTGGCGGCCATAAGAGTTCGTGTCTCCCTCCTCTGCTTCCTGGAGTCTCCTGAACACCTCTTCTCACCAATTCAAGGTGTGAGAATTGTGGTTTGATCTTTAAAGAAGCCTCTGAAGCATCTCAAGGAAGTAGATCAGGTAGAAGCCATCGTTGGAGAAGAATTCAAGGAAGGTCCAACCTCCCAGATTGCAGAGCATCGTCTTGGACTTCATGTTTACAAGCTTCTTCCCAATTCAAGCTTCTACAAGGGAGTACACTTGAAGAACGAAGTCATTCAATACCTTTTTACTTTACTTCTGTTCTTCTGAGATATCTCTTGAGATTATGCAAGTGCTTCTGCATAATTCTCATTAGTGTTCTCAAATTTCGACTAGATCTGTTGCTAGGAGATCTTGTCTTAAGTTGGTGTCTAGCAAGTCTATGTGTGAGCCTTGTGCTCAGATTGTTGTGAGCCGGTGCGCTCAGTGTTGAGTTGTCAAACTCAAGTGTGTGTTGAGCAGTCTTGCTCAGTTGTTCTAGAGTAGTCTTGCTCTAGAAGTGGTGTGAGTTGTAAGCTCTTCAGTGTTGGAGTTGTCAGGCTCCAGTGGGTGTGTTACCCAGTTGTGTTAGTGAATCCTCACGGGTTGTGAGGGGTGGATGTAGGAATCACATGGGTGATTTCCGAACCACCTAAAAATCCTTGTGCATTTGTGTTCTGTGGTTTGACTGGTTCATCCGCTAGATGCTTGCATAGGACTCGTTTCTAATTCACTTAATCAACTTGATTCTCATCTAAGTTTTTCAACTCACTCCAATCTAATCAGATCAGCAGCTTTTCACTGATATTATTGCCTCTGATTCTAAATAGTTTTAAAATTATTTAAGCTTCCGCAAAAGTGGCTAAGATCTATTCATCCCCCCCCTTCTAGATCTTTTCCACACATTTATTTCGATCCTTCAATTGGTATCAGAGCGGGTTTATATCGATCTGATTTGAACTGAGCAGCTTTTGTTTCTGAGTATTGAGTGTTTGTTTGTCTGTCTATCTGGTTGTTTGTTTGCCTGCTTGCTCAACTACTTCTCCTTGCATTTACTTAAGTGTCATGGACTCAAAGGGTTTTATAGCTGAGGGCCATTCCATAAATAGGCCACCATTCTTTAATGGTTTGGACTATTCTTATTGGAAGAACAGAATGCAAGTATTCTTAAGGGCCCAGAACTATGAGATCTGGAAAGTAGTTGAGGCTGGTCCCTATGAAAACCAGGGTGAGGAAGAAACCTGGACGAGGGAGCAAATTAGGAGAGCTACATTGAATTACAGTGCCATGAATATGATTCAATGTGCTGTCCATCCCAAGGAGTATTCGAGAATCTCTATGTGTAAATCTGCCAAAGAGATGTGGGATAAACTCGAACTACTCTATGAGGGAACATCTCAGGTCAAGGAGACCAAGGCAAATATATTAGTTTCAGAATATGAACTTTTCATGATGAAATCTAATGAATCTATTTCTGAAATGTTTGCCAGATTTATGGTGATTGTCAATGGACTCAAGGCTTTGGGTAAGGAGTATACTGATGCAGATTTGGTAAGAAAAATTTTGCGTTCACTTTCTTCAATTTGGCATACCAAGGCCACTGTTATTGAAGATTCAAAAGATTTATCCAAAATGTCTTTGGATGAATTGATTGGATCTTTAATGACGTATGAAATAAACTTAAGAAGAAATGAAGATCTTATCATTAAGACCAAGCCTATGGCACTCAAAGCCTCTTCAAGCAACAAAGATAAAAATCAGGATAAAACAAGTTCTGAAGAGTCTGAGTCAAATGAGGATGAGATTGCCCTCATGACCAGACAATTCAGGAAATTCTTGAAATATAGGAAAGGGAAAATGACTGGGAAAAAGAAATTTTCCCCAGGTAAGAAGAATATTTCCTCTTCCAATTTCAATAAGAATCATAAACCTGATGAGAATGTTATCTGTTACAGGTGCAACAAGCCAGGACACATGAAGGGAGAGTGTCCTGAGAACAAAAAGGAAAAGCACAAAAGATTCCAGAAATACAAGAAGCCCAAGGCCATGGTAGCCACTTGGTCTGATGAAGACACAAGTGAGGAAGAAGAAGAGAAGAAGTCCTCAAGCTCAGAGAGTGAGGAAGTTTGCTTCATGGCCAACAGCACAGATGGAAAGGTAAATACTTCCTTTGAAGATTATAGTGTTGAAGATTGGCAGGATGTGTATGCTGAATTGGTAGAAAGATACTCTGAAATGAGAAAAGAAAACAAACACATCAAAAAGAAAATTGAAAATCTTTACCATAACCAATCTTCAAACAATAGAATCTGTGAACTGGAATCTGAAGTAACAGAATTGGTTGAAGAAAAAGAAAATTTACTGAACCAAATTGATGAATTAAAGCTTGCTTCTCAGAAGGCCTCCCAAGACTTCAGAAATTTAAATGAAAAGCTGGAAATTGAAAAACAAGAAAAACAACAGAAAATCGAAGAAATTGAAATTCTTAAAAACCAGCTAAAGGAAAAGGAGGAGGTTATCCAAACCTTCACAAAAGGCCAAGATAACCTAGAGGCATTGCTAGGATCCAACAAGACAACCACATCTCATGGATTGGGATTCAACAAAAAGAAATCAACAAAAGATAAATCTGGTGAGAAAAAGGGAAAAGCACCATTAATCAACTTTGTTAAAGGTCCCAATCTGGAAAACACTGAAATCCAACAGACAGCAAACAAAACCCCAAACAAAAACCCAAACAAAACTCAAAACAAATCAAAAATTCAAAAACAAAAGAAGACTGTCAGGTCGACACAGTCCCCTGACAGGTCGACCTGTTCAACACCAAAAACCATAATAAACTCAACTAAAAATTCAAATAAAAATCTGAGAAATAAGAAAAAGGGAAAAGAAATGATCCATGAAAAACCTTGGACCTCCAAGACAGCTCCTCAAGAAAATTGGATTAATCCTTGGAACCAATGGTATGAAAATCCCTGTTGGCATTATCCTCAATACCCTTATCCAAATTTCTGGATGTACCAACACAATCCATGGATTCCACCTCCTTCTATGAACTCAAATTTTCAAATGAAAAACTCCCCTCCTACCAAAAACAAAGATCTTGGTGCTTTCATTCCTAAAAGAAAGAACAAACAGAAAAATGCTGAAAACACCAAAGTAACAAAACAAAAATCTAAAACAAATCAAATTTGGGTGAGAAAGGATTTGCTGTCTATGTTAAATCATTCTGATGGTCCCAACTCTGTTTGGGTACCAAAATCTTCTCTCCACTGATCTTGTTGCAGGGAAGTCGTGCACCCAACACAAATGTATGGTTTCTTGACAGTGGGTGTTCACGACATATGACTGGAGATAGAGCCAAATTCTCATTCCTGCTTGAAAAGGAGGGAGGGTCAGTCACCTTTGGAGGTAAAAATAAAGGAAAGATCATTGGATCTGGTAAGGTTGGTCAAACTTCTTCAAACTCTGTAGATAATGTCTTGTTAGTTGATGGACTTGACTATAATTTGCTCAGTATCAGCCAACTATGTGACAAAGGTCACAAAGTTGTGTTTGAATCTGATTTTTGCAAGATAATAGATTCATCAACTGATAAAATCAAATTCTTTGGAAAAAGAGAAAACAATGTCTACATGATCAACCTTAATAAAAACTTTTCTGAAAATCTTTGTTTTGTTGCAAATAAAGATGAAATTGCATGGACTTGGCACAAAAGACTTGGCCATGCAAGCTTCAGAACAATGAATAAGTTGTTAAGATTGAATTTGGTTAAAGGTCTTCCTGAATCCTTTTCTAGTGTTGAAGGTCAAATTTGTGGGATCTGTGCTAAAGGAAAACAAACTAGAAAATCCTTTAAAGTCTTCAATGATGTACTCACATCTAAGCCACTAGAACTTCTTCACATGGACCTCTTTGGGCCAACAAGAGTTCTAAGCTTGAGTGGCAAAAGATATGGATTTGTAATCATTGATGACTTTACTAGATTTACCTGGGTTATTTTTCTATCTCACAAAAGTGATGCATGCCTTGAATTCAGGAACTTTTGTACCACTGTCTTAACCACTTATCCATATAAAATCAAAAACATCTTAACTGATCATGGGGGTGAATTTGAAAACACATCCTTTTCTGATTTTTGTGCTGAATTTCAGATATTCCACAAGTTTTCTTCACCAAGAACTCCAGAACAAAATGGAGTTGTGGAAAGAAAGAACAGAACTCTTGTGGAAATGGCTAGAACCATGCTTCTTGAGAGTAATTTACCCAAATCCTTCTGGGCTGAAGCTGTGAACACAGCAAATCACATACTCAATAGAGCATTGGTCAGACCAAAAATCAAGAAAACCCCCTATGAATTATTGAAAAACAAAAAGCCAACTGTTTCCTATTTTAAAGTCTTTGGGTGCAAATGCTATGTTCACAATAATAACAAAGAAAACCTTGACAAGTTTGATGCTAAGAGTCAGGAAGCTATCTTCCTTGGCTATTCTGAAGTGTCAAGGGCCTTCAAAGTGTACATAATAAAAACCAAATCTATTGAAGAATCTCCACATGTTATTTTTAATGAAAACTCCTTTTCCACTAATGATTCTAAATCTTGCAGGGAAAAACAAGACAATGAAGAGGATGACCTCATTGTGGATTCTTCACCAACCGTTGAGGAGAGTAATAACATTGAAGAAAACCTGAACAACAACTCACAATCTCCAAATGGTTCAGGTAATACTGATTCAGAAGTGGGTACCTCTCAACAGGTAATTTCTGAACCTCGATTTCTAAGAGATCACCCATTAGATAGTGTAGTTGGCAATCTAAATGATAGAGTTAGGACCAGATCATCCTTTTTGCAAAACATTGAAGAAGACTCACTAGCTCTAATTTCCCAAATTGAACCCAAGTCAATTGATGAAGCCTTATCCAGTTCTGATTGGATTAATGCTATGCATGATGAACTTCATCAATTTGAAAGAAATCAAGTGTGGGAATTAGTGCCTAGACCTAGTGACCAAACAGTGATTGGCACTAGATGGGTTTTCAGAAATAAATTGAATGAAGCTGGTCAAGTAATAAGAAACAAAGCTAGGCTAGTTGCAAAGGGGTATAACCAAGAATTTGGAATTGACTTTGAAGAATCTTATGCCCCTGTAGCTAGACTAGAAGCTGTGAGAATTTTCCTTGCTTTTGCATCCTCCATGAAATTCAAAGTCTTTCAAATGGATGTTAAAAGTGCATTTCTAAATGGATATATAAAGGAAAATGTGTTTGTTGAACAACCTCCTGGATTTGATAATGAAAAATATCCTAACCATGTTTTCAAGCTTAATAAGGCACTCTATGGTCTTAAACAAGCTCCAAGAGCTTGGTATGATCGTTTGAGTTCCTTTTTACTTGAAAAAGGATATTCTAGAGGTAATGTTGATCAAACATTGTTCACTAAAACAGTAAAAAATCAAATAATTGTGGTCCAAATTTATGTTGATGACATAATTTTTGGCTCCACCAATAAAGGCCTTTGCACTGAATTTTCAAATCAAATGCAGAATGAATTTGAAATGAGCTTAATGGGAGACTTAACATTCTTTTTGGGGTTGCAGGTTAACCAAACGAATGAAGGTATCTTCATCAGTCAAACCAAATATGTCAAGGAGCTACTGAAAAGGTTTGACTATCAGAACCTTAAACATTCAAGCACACCCATTGCAATAAATGCTAAGCTAGAAGAAGACCCATCTGGTAAGTCAGTAGATCCAAAGACCTACAGAGGTATGATTGGCTCTCTGCTCTACCTTACTACTTCTAGACCTGACATTCAGTTTTGTGTGTGCTTATGTGCTAGATTCCAATCAAATCCTAAAGAAAGTCATATGCTTGCTGTGAAAAGAATTTTTAAATATCTTGTTGGAACATGTGACTTAGGAATTTGGTATCCTGCTGGTTGCAAGTTAGAATTGTTTGCCTATTGTGATGCTGATTATGCTGGGTGTAAGTTAGATAGAAAAAGCACAAGTGGCTTGTGTGTATTTCTAGGTGGGTGCCTTATTTCTTGGGCTTCTAAGAAGCAACATTCAGTGGCTCTGTCAACAGCAGAAGCTGAATATGTTGCAGCAGGTAGATGTGGAACTCAGATTCTCTGGGTGAAACATCAACTTCTTGATTACAACCAAGATTTAGGGTGTGTACCCATCCTATGTGATAACACAAGTGCAATCAATCTTTCTAAAAACCCCATTCAGCATTCTAGAACAAAACACATTGAAATCAGGCATCATTTCTTGAGAGATGAGGTTGCCAAGAAATCTTTTGAACTCCATTTTATTGTAACTGAAAAACAAATTGCAGACATATTCACAAAACCCCTTCCTGAAAATAGATTCTCATCTTTAAGGAGAGAACTTGGTCTTTGTAAATGTCCATCCTTCTGATCTCTCTTAAAGTTTGGGTTGAATGATGCTTTGTCTAAGGGGGAGTTCTTTGTATTTCATAACTCCTTGCTTCCTCAAGCTACATTGCTCATATCTCTCTCTATTCCAATTCCATTTCCCTTTTTACAATAAATTCTTCACTTCTGATTGTGTTGAAACTTCTTGGTATATCAAATAGTGATTTGGAGAAGGACAGGCTATGCTTGTCTAGACACTTTCACTATGCGTGAGAACATATCTCCGCCAAGTACTAAGAAGTCAATATGCAATAGTTGAGGGGGAGCTTTTATTGTTCAAAGAGAATGTCTTTTTCTGATTTCAAAACTTGCACAGTTTTAACCTTCATTTCTTTCTGATAATGAATTCTTCAACTCTTATTGTATTGAAATCTCTTGGTATATCAAATGGTGACTTGGAGAAGGACAGGTTATGCTTGTCTGGACACTTTCACTATGCGAGAGTATATGTCTCCGCCAAGTACCAAGAAATGAATATACAATTGTTGAGAAGAAATCTTTGTTATCCAAAAGAAACATTCTTTCTGATTTCAAAAAAAAAAAAATGCATATCTTTATTTTGATGAAAAATGATTGAAATCATCATCTCAGGGGGAGCTAGAAAATTCACAAGTCATCTTTTTGCAAATTTCAGAACCCTTCTTGCATTTCATCAATTCCTTGCATGATGTCCTCATTCTAAATTCTAGAGTCTCAAAGTGAACCTTGAGTGATACATTATATTTTTTACTAATCAACTTTCCACTATGTCTCTCAATCCACAGAAACTCAGATCTCTTCCTAAACTAAATTACAATTGTGTCTTGAACTTAAAACATTACCTTGTTTGCAACTGATGGCTGGATGTATTTGAATTCTATCCTACAAACTCTCCAAAATCTTGTAAAATTCAACAGAGCAATGACATCTGTGCTGAGAAACTGCACACCTTCACAATGAATGAAGTGCTATGCATGTCATGAGGCATTCTTGTTAACTCTGTTCAAAGGGGATCCAAATTGAAAATAACCTCAAAATTTAAGCAATTATGTGCTATGCTTTTTGATGATGACTGAGTAACTGGAAATATTGGCGTCTAAAAAACGTATATTTTCATGTCAAAAAGTCATCATTTACCCCTTTGAGACTTGACAATGACTACATCTTGAGTATCCAGGGACTATGGTGTGTAAAAAGCACTAGTACTTGAGTGAAAGAGATTTACATCATTTGATAGTTTGTTAAAAGAACAAAAATATGAAAATTATTGGAGATTTGTTTAGAAAGAATCATCTTCCTCCTTCATCAAGTTGTTCTTTAAGTTTGTGTTTTACTTTCAACACAACTGTGTTTAGTCTAGATGATATCTTTAACTCTTGAAAATTGAGAAACATGGCAGATTTTGGTTGATTGTAAGATACATTATATCCCTCAATTTATCATTTTGTTGATTCAAGTCTTGGAATGCTAATATCCTGTTGGAAATTGTATGAAATACTTGAACTGTAATGAATTTTTGTAAAATACAGCAAATGAATTTTTAGGCCTCTTAAAAATCCTTCAAATGATAATTCCTCTCATTATTTATCATTATAAAGATGTCCCCAAATTTCTCAAAATTTCCTCTCAAAAATTCTCATTTCTCTCAAAGGCTGTGTCGACACAATCCTCTCTCGTGTCGACACATAATTCCAGTCAGGTCGACACACCCTTCCTCATGTGTCGACACTGCCTTCTTGCCAGAACTTTTTCAAATCTTTCGGGTTCACCTTAAACCCTTGTTGTTCCTGCGGGGCAGTGTACCTCTGCATCCCTTTTTGAGCATCAGGTCGACCCGACGGCCAAACTCTCACCATTCCGGCAAGAAATTTTCACCATCTCTCTCTAATCTTCAATCACCTCACCAATCTTCCATCTCCTCTCTGACATTCCACTCCTTCCTTGCACCATGGTCCGCAAGTTGGGTCCCCGCCGTGGCGCAAGGTCTCAGGCTTCTTCAAGGCAGGTTCCGGCACAGGTTCCAGTTGAACAGATTGAAAGAAGAACCAAGCGAAGAAATGATCCTGCAGAGCTTCCAGGATCCTCTTCTGCACCTCTCAGAGCTTCAAAGAGAGGTAGGACCTCCAATGCTGGCAGAGGTAGACAAAGTTCAAACCCTAGATCAGATATTTCGGGCGATTCCTCTGACCATCATGAGGAATCATCTTCGTCTTCCTCTACTGAGTCTCAAGAGGATATACCCTCAGAATCCGTCAGTGCTGCCAAACTGATTTTGAAGCCTAGAATTCTTGACCTTTCTGACACCCAATTAGCAGACTCTCTCCCTGAAATTCAAACCTATTTCTCCTTTCAATCTTGGATTCCTTTCATTTCTGAATTTCAAGTCTGCTATCCAAGGTTAGTTAGAGAGTTCTACAAAAACCTCACCTGCACAGAAGAAGGTTTTAAATCCAAAGTCAAGGGGATAGAGATAGACATGCCAACTGATGTAGCAGCCTCCATTTTCAAAGTGCCAGATGAGGGGGCTGACTACCATGAATTTGAATTTGACTTACATGAAGCCTACTCAATCTTGACAGGCCATCCTGCAGATCCATCAGATGCCAAACAAACCTATGTGACAAGGTTTAATGCCAACTCATTTCCACCTGTGTTAAGGGTAATTCACCACATCTTGACAACCATAGTTACCCCTCAAGGTGGTGGGCGAGATAGACTGACAGATATCCAGAGATTCATACTCTATTGCATGGTCAAAGATATCAAGGTCAACCTTCATGTGATTCTTTATCAAATCATTTCTGAAACTACAAGAACAGACTTGAAGAGATCACTTCCTTATGGAGCACATCTGACCTCAGTGTTCAAGCACTTTGGTGTGCCATTGGAATCTGAAAAATCCCAGTCCATTCCCAAGTCAAATATCTATACATTCAAGAATATCCAGAAGTTCATGGGATTTAGATTAGAGGGAAATCAAATTAGAAGAGGACCAGCTGTGGTTGAGGCTCCTCCAGTTCAAGAGGAACAGCCTCAAGACCAAGGGGAACAGCCCCAACCTCAGGAGGACCAGCCTCAGGCTCCAGGGGATCAGCCCCAAGTACAGGAGGAACAGCCTCCAGCTGAAGGGGACCAGCCCCTAAGTCAAGAGGATCAGCCTCCTATGCATGAGGATCAAGCTCTTAATGAAAATGTCAGTCCTTTTCATGATCCTCTCTCACCTCAGCTTCCTCCTTTTTCTCCACAACCCTCATTCCAACCATCCACATCTTCTGGTGGGCCTCCTGTTCCACCAGAATTGATATCTTTCCTAAATGACAAATTTGAATCCTTCAACTCCTCACTTCAATCCATGTCCTCATCTTTTGAGCTACGGATTCAAAGACTGGAAAACACAGTTTCTGCCAAATTTATTGAGCAGAAGGCAGCTTCTGATTATGCAGCTCAGCGATTTAACAGACTCATAGGAACTCTGGGAGATTCCTATATTGAGCTAAAAGAACATCAGGACAAGTTAGAGAAAGTTCTTCAGGGAATTTTGGCCAATTCCCAAGCAGATGTCTTCAACACCAATCAAACATTGCATGAGATTTCCAGCACCAGACTATCATTTGCTCATTTTGTGGATGATTTGGAAAGTATGAGAAATTTCAATGAGCACATTGACAAGCAGCTCACAGATTTGACCAAGGAGTTCAAAATCATGCAAAGACCTGGTTGGTCAGCTGGGTCATCAAGTTCTCAACATGTTTCAGATGAATTGAAAAGAACTCAGAGCACCTTGATAGAACATTCTGATAGAATGGAGCATTATCTTCACACTCGGCTGACAACTATCCATGAACAGATAAAGTCAAGCATGAAGTCAATGGATAAGAGATTGTCAGATATTGAGATGCTTCTAGCTCCAATTCCTCCTCCTCCTCCATCTTCTACCTAATGTACATTTTTTTGATAATGTCAAAGGGGGAGAAGATTGAATGAATTGTAATGATCTTTTGAATGAAATGAATGACATGAAATGGTTGTTTGGCTTCAATACAAATTTTTGTATTTGTGTGTGAATACTTGTTCAATTGTTGACTTGTGTGCACAAATCTTCTAATTTCAAGTAACGTTGTATCTCACAAAAATATCATCAATTGTTACTGAACAATATCAAAAGGACATTGACAAGTATGAACAAAAGAAAAACAAAAACTTAATCAATAAAAATTGCTTAAAAATCACACTTCATCAAAACCACATTCAAATATGGATTTAATGTTGCCATCATCAAAAAGGGGGAGATTGTTGGGTTGAATGTCTAATTCATATCATTTCCCTCCTATTTTGATGATGACAAGAAGTGTTCTTAAAGCAATTTAATTGGAACATGTCAAAAGCATCATACCTGAAAGTCATGCTCAAAAAGCATTTTTCAAACCACATTTATCATTTGTGGTAATGATAAATCATTTAACTAATGATATATGTGTTTATTTTTCAGGTACAAACTTTTTATGCAAAAGATGTGTCGACACACCCATCAATGGTGTCGACACATCAACACAGACTCAAAGAGAAATTGTGCAAAAATGTCAAGAGTGTGTCGACACATGTCAAGAGTGTGTCGACACGAGTGGCAGTTTTCCAGAGATCAAGGGTACCCAGGTCGACACACTCCCAGGGCAGGTCGACACTAGACCCAGTTCCCAGAACAGCCAGTTTGAGGAATTGGGACAGCAGGTCGACACACTCCCAGGGCAGGTCGACACTAGACCCAGTTCCCAGAACAGCCAGTTTGAGGAATTGGGACAGCAGGTCGACACACTCAAGAGCAGGTCGACACGGGACCTTTCTCCCAGAACAGATTCTTCTATCTTTGGAACAGTGTGTCGACACAACCACCAGGGCAGGTCGACACACTACGGAAACTTTTCATCCTAAGAGCTGATGGCTGCCACGTGTCCTTCTAGGGCGATCAGAATCTTCCTAGGGAAGCGTGCCCTTGTACCCCAAAAGGGTATCTTTGGAATCCTAAGGGTATAAAAGGCTCCTTTTGGCCTCCCTTCAAAGAGAGAGACCCAACTAACCTCTTAGAGCCTCCTGAAAAATTCCTGGCGGCCATAAGAGTTCGTGTCTCCCTCCTCTGCTTCCTGGAGTCTCCTGAACACCTCTTCTCACCAATTCAAGGTGTGAGAATTGTGGTTTGATCTTTAAAGAAGCCTCTGAAGCATCTCAAGGAAGTAGATCAGGTAGAAGCCATCGTTGGAGAAGAATTCAAGGAAGGTCCAACCTCCCAGATTGCAGAGCATCGTCTTGGACTTCATGTTTACAAGCTTCTTCCCAATTCAAGCTTCTACAAGGGAGTACACTTGAAGAACGAAGTCATTCAATACCTTTTTACTTTACTTCTGTTCTTCTGAGATATCTCTTGAGATTATGCAAGTGCTTCTGCATAATTCTCATTAGTGTTCTCAAATTTCGACTAGATCTGTTGCTAGGAGATCTTGTCTTAAGTTGGTGTCTAGCAAGTCTATGTGTGAGCCTTGTGCTCAGATTGTTGTGAGCCGGTGCGCTCAGTGTTGAGTTGTCAAACTCAAGTGTGTGTTGAGCAGTCTTGCTCAGTTGTTCTAGAGTAGTCTTGCTCTAGAAGTGGTGTGAGTTGTAAGCTCTTCAGTGTTGGAGTTGTCAGGCTCCAGTGGGTGTGTTACCCAGTTGTGTTAGTGAATCCTCACGGGTTGTGAGGGGTGGATGTAGGAATCACATGGGTGATTTCCGAACCACCTAAAAATCCTTGTGCATTTGTGTTCTGTGGTTTGACTGGTTCATCCGCTAGATGCTTGCATAGGACTCGTTTCTAATTCACTTAATCAACTTGATTCTCATCTAAGTTTTTCAACTCACTCCAATCTAATCAGATCAGCAGCTTTTCACTGATATTATTGCCTCTGATTCTAAATAGTTTTAAAATTATTTAAGCTTCCGCAAAAGTGGCTAAGATCTATTCATCCCCCCCCTTCTAGATCTTTTCCACACATTTATTTCGATCCTTCCTCATCGAAGGCGTCCAAGTGAACGAGCAAGTAAGCGCGTTCAACCCGACCGGCCAGAGCCAAAACCGCCAATACAATGCCCAGGGTCAGAACCCTACCAATCTGCCACAAGGGCAGCAGCAGCCAATACAACCAAGTACCACCTCCTGATGGCTCTCAACAAAGGCGTCCCATGGGCCCTAGGAGAGCTCACTACCCACCATTGCCGGAGACACTCTCCGACATATTCTTGGCCTTGCTCTCCACAGACGCCATTAGGCTCCCTCCTGAGAGGCCTCTGAACCCAAGTGTGGATCAAACCCGATACTGTGTCTTCCACAGCAGCCTGGTCATACCATCGATCAGTGCTTCACATTCAAGGACTTGGTGTATGACTTGCATGAGCAGAAAAGGATCGATTGGACAGCCCTCCGGCAGGTGATCAGAGACATCAAAGAAAGGCAAAGACAACAACAGCAGCAAAGGCAGCAGCGCCAACCACCCCCTCCACAACAACAACAGAGCAACATCAGCAGCCACTGCAGGACCTCGGGATCGTCCACAACCCCTTACCTAACCATCCACCAGCTCCGAACCCCACCACCACAGCAACCTGCCCAGGTAAACCCCATCGTCCACCATCCCCCTCCACAAGCAAACTGGACGTACGATGAGCTGGACGTTCAGCAGATGATGGCCATTAACCAATATCCTATCCAATCCCAAACACACAACCAGCCTACGCGGCTCCCCAATCAGTCCCTCCTATAGTTTCCATGGCCAACGCCGTCATACTGCCAGCCAGTTCAGCATATGCGCTAGTCACTAGTCCACCCATCATCTTACCTTTCGCTCCACCTGTCTCCATCCCTCTACCCCCTATCATATCCACTCCCTCACCCATCATCCTACCACCACCTGGGCCGGACCAACCTTCCGCCGCAACATTATCCTCCGCTAGACAGCCACCTACCAATCCGACCACCCTACGGAGCGGGCGAGTCTTTCGCCGCCCGTACCCGCCTATCTCCACCACCACCACTTCCACAAACCCCCAGCAGGTCCTGCAGCCGCCACAGCAACAGCAAGCTCAGCAACAAGCACAAGATGAGGGGTTAATTGAGCCGCTGCCTGGAACCCACTATGACATCCTCAAGCACCTGGACCATGTGCCAACCAAGATCTCCATTCTGGAGTTGATAAAGAAGTCTAAAGAGCACCAGGAAGCCCTAAGGAATTTCCTGCAGAAGGTGGTAGTGAATGAAGACATGATGGCAGACAAGCTACCTAGTGCCCTGGCCATGGTGACTCGCGGGCCGGCAATCACATTTGCAGAAAGCGAATTAGCACCCCCAGAAGCCAGGAGGCTCCCCCTCTGTGTCACTTTAGTCATCAACCATATAGCAGTGGGAGCGGCACTGGTCGATACGGGGCATCCATAAATGTCTGCCCGCTGAGTACGCTAAGAGCCTGTGACCTGTCAGAAAGTATGCTGAGGCCGACGCCCACCACCATTGCCGCTTACGACAATTCAAGAAGATCTTGCCACGGCATGGTGACTGTGCAAGCCGAACTGGGACCCCTCGTCGTCACAGTGGACTTCTACGTCCTAGATATCGATCCCATGTTCAAGCCTATTTTAGGGCGTCCATGGTTGGAAGCACTCGGGGGTGTGCCATCTACCGCGCACCAATGCCTGAAGTTCCCGTTCCAAGGGAGAATCATCAAGGTCAAGATCATAGCCACCACCCACTCCGTAGATGCCCTCCACGATACCCACCTCCCAGATGTGTGGCCAGCCAACAAACCCATCGTCTCGGTGCTAGACATCAACTACCCCTGGAGCTACACGTTCCAGTCCCAGCGAGAGGTCAACCTAGCCCGGGTCAATGCGGTCAAGAGAAAAGAGCCGCTAAGTACAAAGGGGTGGCAAATTATGATGAAGTTGGGGTATGAAGAAAGCAAGGGCCTAGGGGTAGAGCTACAAGGTATAGTCAAACCCATCCCCGACATCGTCACGAAAAGCCGATGGGGCTTAGGGTACAGGGAGAAATCCAAACCATGGTCATCCAGCACATCCACTCTTAAGGCCGACAGAGAGCCACTCACCTGGACACTCTGGTGTCACTTTATCAGGGGGCCTACCCAACCTGGATACAACACCGTGGTAGTCGAGGCAGAACTCTCACAGCACGAGGTGCATGGCCGGAACTTCTCTCGGCACATGGCCCCATTGCTGACCTATAGAGCCCTAGAAGCCCTCCGTCCGACCAGGAGGAGAAAGACCGGAGACCCAGAGGCTGAGTGGTATAGATGGTTCGACATAGAAGACATCACCATCGCCTTCATCGACTGTTCTGGGAGGAGGAGAGAACCTGGCCGCCAGCTGCGGAAGAATTGCTAGATCCACCCGTTGCTATCACATCCAAAAGGCAGCTCATGAGCGATGCCTCAGATGTAGGAGAGCCAGACATCCCCTACGAAGAGGGGAAGACCATTGATGAACTCTGGAGAGGCACCTGCCTAGCCATCCACCCATCCCTCCTGGATTCCCTCCTTCCCAGTCTGGTCCCATCCTCTCCTCCTTTGCTGATCCAGCTGACTCCCCAGCTCCTCACGGCGGCGCACAGCCTCCTCACACCCCAGCTCCCACGGCTGTCCTCTCCGCCCTTCAAGCTGATCCAGGTGACCACGAGGTCACCCTCTCCTGTTGCATGCTCTCCTCCGATCTCCAAAAAAAAACGTCCACTTTCAAATGCATGTTGAGGTCGAGGAGCCGGCATACGTCCTGCACTCTGCTGATCAGGGGCACCCCTCGACTGAGGGTCCCCCTCCTGCTCCTTCATTAGGAGCCATTCTCTTCGAGGACACCATGTCCTCCCCCAGTCCTGTAGAGTCGTCTAGTTTAGGAGAGTCTAGGGTAGGTGAGTCTAGAGTTAAGATAGATAGGCCTAGGATAGAGAGTCAGGTCAGCCCGCCATCTGCCAATTCCAAGCACCGTCCTAGGAAGCAGCAGGGAAAGCTATTCCCCGGAGATATCTTCAAGAGCTAGCTCGGCGGTGTCAAGCGCTGCTATTGATAGAGGAGTTCACGAGAGAAGCGCTGGTGTTCGAAGAGGTGTTTGAGCAGGATGGGGTGTTCATAGACGACGGGTTTGGTGTCTACGAAATAATGAATGATGAGGACCCAGTCGATGAAGAGGATAGCAAAGTAGATGACGCTGCCGAAAAATATGCCAGCGGAGTAAGGAGGTTCGATGAGCCTACAACGGCAGTGGATGAATCTACTAAGGAAGTCAACCTTGGAACAGAAGAAGATCCTAGGATTGTGATTATCTCAGCAAATCTCCCTCCTGATGAAGAAGAGAACTGGTGCAAATCCTGAGGGAGTACAAGGATACATTCGCCTGCCCGGTCTAGACCCCTCACTAGTGGAGCACCGACTGGTACTGAAAGAAGGGGCAAAGGCAATCAAGCAGAAACTCAGAAGGTTCCATCCACTCACAGCCCTGAAGATGAAGGACGAAGTAGACAAACTCCATAAGGCTAGGTTCATCAGGGTAGTGCTTTATCCGAACTGGGTGGCCAATATAGTCCCTGTCATGAAGAAAGACGGCAAAGTCAGAATCTGCATCGACTTCAGGGATTTGAATAAGGCATGTCTGAAAGACGACTTCCCGCTTCCTCATCTTGATGTGCTAATCGACAATACTGCTGGGTATGAGACCCTCTCATTCATGGATGGGTATTCAGGATATAACCAAATCCATCTATCTCCTGAAGATCAAGAGAAAACATCCTTCACCACGCCCTGGGGAACATACTGCTATGTAGTCATGCCGTTTGGGTTAAAGAATGCCGGCGCTACTTATCAGAGGGCGATGATGGCCATCTTCCACGATATGATGCACGTTTATGTAGAGGTATACGTGGATGACATCTTGGTGAAGTCAAGAACCAGAGAGAACACCCCGAAATCCTAGCCAAGGTGTTGCAGAGGTCTAGAGAGTATCAGCTGAGAATGAATCCGAAAAAATGCGTGTTCGGGGTTTCATCAGGAAAGCTGTTAGGTTTCATAGTCAGTAAGCGGGGCATCGAGATCGATCCGAACAAGGCTAAGGCAATAGCAGAAATGCCTCCTCCAAAGAACATCGCACAATTAAGAGGGCTAATCAGGCGTTTGCAATTCATTAGAAGATTCATCTCCCAGCATTCGCAAAGATGTCGCCCATTTTATGATCTCTTGAAAGGAGGGGCAAAATTCGAATGGAATGACAAATGCCAAGCAGCCTTCGATGAGCTGAAAAGTTATCTCATGAATCCCCCAGTCTTACAGCCTCCTGTACCCGGAAACCGCTAATCCTGTATCTCTCATTCATTGAGGACTCCCTAGGAGCTGTCCTGGCACAACATGACGAGTCTGGGAAAGAAAGGGCAGCGTACTACCTCTCTAGGCTCTTCAACCCCACTGAATCCAAGCTCACCACCGCGGACAAAACTTGTGCCGCACTCGTGTGGGTAGTCCAAAAGCTCAAGCACTACTTCCTAGCCCACGAGGTCAAGCTGATCTCAAGGATGGATCCACTCCGATATCTTCTTGAAAATCCCGTCCTTTCTGATCGGCTGGCACGCTGGCAGAGTTTCCTCTCCCAGTTTGACATATCCTTTGTGGTCCAAAAGGCCGTCAAGGGTATGCCATCGCCGAGCATCTAGCCCATCTCCCACTCCCTCACAGCGACTCCCTCCGAGAGGAATTCCCCGATGAGGAACTCTCAGTCATAATCAAAGACCCCTTCTGGTCCCTTCATTTCGATGGTGCACTCAACTCTCAGGGACGGGCATTGGAGCCGTGCTGCTTACCCCGGAAGGTATTACCATCCCCTTTGCATATCAACTCACCTTCCCCGCTACCAACAACATGTCAGAGTATGAGGCTCTCCTTGCTGGTCTCAAGCATGCTTATCTGCTGGGGGCATCCCACCTCAGAATTATAGGAGATTCTCAGCTCGTCCTGCGGCAGGTGCTCTCAACTTACCGCACTCGTGACCCGAAGCTCAAGCCATATCAAGACCTGGTCACGCTGTTGGCAAGGCAGTTCCGTAAGCTCATCTACATCCACACTCCTCGTTCCCAAAACATCCTGGCCGACGCTCTGGCATCGCTAGCCTCATCCCTATCCTTCCCTTTGAGTCGCCGGACTGAGACAATCATCGTCCAGCGTCTCGATGTCCCATCTACCCAGAACCCTTGGTTTAGCGACCTTAGGGCAACCTTAGAAGAGAAGGCTAGGAGAAGAGGAGCGCAGCAAGTCATGATAACGGAGCTCGAGGAGATCCTAAATGAAGAAGAACTGCCATGGTACTTTGAGATAGAGCAATACTGCAGGGATGGAACATATCCTGAAGGGGCAAGTGGAGAAGACCGCAGGGCCATCAGAAGAGCCGCCTTAAGGTACACAATTGTCGGAGAAGTTCTGTACAGGCGAGCCCTTAATGGAGTCCTTTTAAGGTGCCTTACCGATGATGAAGCTTGGAAAGTGGTGGAAGGGGCCCATGCTAGTGAATGCGGAGGGCACGTCAACAGTCAGATGCTAGCAAAGAAGATCATTAGGCAGGGCTATTACTGGCCAACCCTAGAGGAAGACTGTACCATCTACGTCCGTCGGTGTGTCAAGTGTCAACTCCATGCTGATAAAATCCATGCCCCTTCCTCCTCATTACACCCACTCTCCACACCATGGCCATTCTCCATGTGGGCTTTCGACATTGTCGGTCCTCTTGGTGATTCTAATGCTCAAACCAAACAAAAGTCATTTATCCTAACTGCGACTGAGTATTACACCAAGTGGGCAGAAGCTGAAGCCTTCACAGAAATCAAAGCATCCACGGTGTGCCGCTTCATCATGAGAAACATCATCTCGCGGTTCGGAGTGCCAAGCAGCATCGTCACGGACAATGGGCCGCAATTCATCGCACAAGAGCTCCAGGACCTCTGTAAGAAATACAACATCACGCTGCATCATTCATCACCGTATTACCCACAAGGCAATGGCCAAGCTGAAGCAACTAACAAAACCCTTCTTAAAATCCTAAAGAAAACCTGTGAGTCGCATAAATTTGCCGACTGGCCAGAGAAGCTAATAGAGGCTCTATGGGCCTACCGCACTTCCGTCCGCACTCCCACGGGACAAACCCCGTACGCTCTCACATACGGAATGGAGGCGGTAGTTCCATATGAGATCCTAATTCCTTCACTAAGAGTCCAACTAGACAAGGAACTTAATCTTGATGAACGTCGAGAGGCGTTACTAGTCCAATTGGAACTTTTAGATGAAAGGCGGCTTATGGCAGCCGACCATGTGCTTTCCTACCAAAGGCGAATCTCAAGGTCTTTTCAAAAGAAGGTAATTGAACGAAAATTCCAAGAGGGTGATATGGTCTTGAAACGCATCTTTATCAACCCGGAGGTCCTAGGTCCAAACTGCAACCCAACTGGGAGGGTCCGTACGTTGTGAGGGAGGTCTACCCTGGAAATGCATATCGCTTAATCAATGCTGAGGGCGTCGAATTATCACATCCGTGGAACGGGTTGTACCTCAAACGTTTCTATCCTTAGGCCTATAGGTGTGAGGCCACAACACCTAGATGGGGAGTAGCCCCATGTTGGGAGTCTAAGATACCTCTCTAATCGCCAAGGGCTGCTCTAAGTTAGGATTAACACACACGCACACGGCAAACCCGGATAACTACACTTGGAAGATGCTGCAACTATGAGGGTTCCACTCTAGCGATGCATCGGTCATTCTCTCCTAATCGGTCGAAGTGTAGGGGCAAAAGGGCGTAAGGGTGAGGTCGTCGACCTACAGCATACCCCGACAAGAGGAAGTCTCAAACAGGGATGGTCAAAATGACAAAAGGGCAAAGAAGCAAAGAAACGGAAAGAAAAGAAAATCCATAATACAATAGGGGCATGGCAAAGAGTGGCAAAGTCCCCGCGGGGCACTAATGAACCCGGTCGTACGCATGCCCCAAAGCAAGGCAAGTCCATAGCAAAAGACCATAAAGTCCCTCCCCAACAGACCCAATCTCTGAATGGTATGCTGTAGGAAGTAGCCGAACCCAACATCCCTATACCCACACAAGACTTTCCTTAAATAATCTTCCGTTTCTCCCTATAAGGCTGAGTCACCTCTTGGGTGGGGCTTAATTAGTCGCAGCATCAACCAAGGGTAGGTTTTCCGAGGCATTGTCACCCCTCACGCACGTCCTAACTTAGAAAGCCCTGTGGCGAGAACCGGAGGTGATCAAGATTCCTAACCAGCGGCTCGAATCAGTTTAAGTGTTGTGGCCCGAAGATGCGAGTACCTTCCGTCTCGCGTGTCTTATTTTAGGAAGGGCTAACGCCAGCTTTAGGCGCTAACAAAACTCCAAAAAAATCAAATATTCCCCAAAACTCCAAAAAAATCAATATTCCCCAAAACTCCAAAAAATCAATATTCCCCAAACTCCAAAAAATCAAATATTCCCCAAAACTCCAAAAAATCAAATATTCCCAAAACTCCAAAAAAATCAAATATTTTCAAAAACCCTAAAAATCAAATAAAACATTAAAGATGTTTTCAAAATTCCAATCGTTTGCATACATGCATTTCATTTGATTATTCGCATCTTTTGCCTATTTAATAAGGCTTAGCCCCTTGACGAATTATCAAGGTCGCTCACTCGTCGCATTTTAAGGCAAGGGCTAAGCCTAAGAACAGATCTGACTTGTTTTGTGGTTGTTTAAGTGTGCAGGACGGAAAAGAAAGCGGCACTCATATCTCACTCGTCACTCTCACTCAGTCGCAAACCATAAAAACACAAAAAGTTTCATTCCATTCATATCATGTACAAAAGAAAGGAGCAAAAAAGTACAAACCCTCAACCACTCTCCCCCGTACCCTCAGGCGGGCGGGGAGATGGAGGGGCCATCACTCTCGGTCCGGTCTCACTCCCCTCTGGCGCTCTCTCGCGCCGTCGTCGCTCCTCCTCCTCGTTCCTCCGCCGTCCGGAGGAACCTGTCAGGTAGTGCCCAGCGGACCCGCTCGGGATACCGCTCCGGCTAGTCACTGACCGGCTGCGCCCGACCAAGGCCAGGGCCCTCTCCAGACCCCTCATCTCGGATCGCAGCATGTCGCCGCGATGCCTCTCCTCCCCCAGCTGGGTGCGGAGGTCCCCAGCCTCGGCGCGCAGTCGTACCACCTCCTCCGCCTCCTGGCGCCAGCGCGTCGCCTCCACCGCCTCCTGCTGCCAGCGGGCCGCCGCCTCTCCGCCATCTCCGCCTCCAGTGTCGTCGTCCGCGCCAGGGCGGTCCTCAGCTCCTGCTCCTATAATATCAAAAAAATCTTGTCAGAAATCACGAAAGAAGCAAAAAAAAACCAGGTGCATCTAAATAAGTAACTTACCCGCTCCCGCAGCTGGGCGAGGGCGTCCTCCGCTCGGGCCGCCGCCGACGCTAGCTGGCCCTCCAAGACGGAGCGGCCGGGATCCTCTCGGGAGGAGGAAGCCCCTCCCACCATCTGCTGCGCACGGTCCAGCTCTGCCCGCTGCAAAAACATCAAGGGTCAGTCAACCACAGTTAGAAACAGAAGGGTAGGGTGCAGAGTACTTACCAGCTGATCCACCACCGCCTGGAGGTCGTCTCGCTGCTGGATGGTGGAATGGAGGATGCCCTCGAGCGAGGAGATCCGTCCCTCGGGTCAAGCTGCAAACACAAGCCAAGTCAGTCGCATAATCAACTAAGAACTCAAAGAGACTGAAAGCAGTAAAATACGTACCGGTCGTCGGGACCCTTGTACACCTGGGCCCCATACTTCCGGGCATAGGCCCGAAGTAGTCCTCGTCGCTGGCAGCCTCGGAGACCACCTCCTTCCCTCGCCGCTCCCAGTCGTCCAGCTGCTCTCGGACCCGGACTGTCCAGTCCGTGACCTGCTGGATTCCCCGGAAGCTGCGACCGGCCTCTCCCATGACCTCTGTCGGGTCGGGAACTCCACCACCGCCTGGTGGAGTCCCAGTGTCCGCGCCACTAGCCGGTGGTGGAGCGGGACCACTGTGTTAAAACAGTGAAGCCAAATGTCCCTACCGAAGTAGGGACGGCCCCGCTCCACCCACGGCTGGGTGGCGTCGTCCTCCCCGACGTAGGGAGTCCACTGTACCTGCACACCACAAGTAAAGACCCGTCAGTCAATTGTCAAATAAGCAAAGTAAAGGAAAAGGTTAAGGCTAGAAGTACTTACATGTCCGAAGGGGACGGTGTCCAATGCATCATGGATGAGCGTCACCTGTCGCCGCAGGGACCGCTCGTCGCGGCAAAACCGCCAGCGCTGCAGGAGAGGTACAGCGCCGCGTCGCCTCGCCACCCCGCGACCCAGGGAGGGGAGGTGGTAGTACGCCCACACCTGCAAAAGTAATACAAGTCAGTACCACAGTTAATTAAGACAAGCAGGAAAAGCAGTAAAGGGTAAGGGTGAGAAGCATACCTGTAGCAGTGGGAAGAACCCTGCGACACCTGTCTCCCTGCTGGAGGTGCCCAGACTGTCAAAGAGGTGGGCCAGGAGGGCCGCACCCCACGCGTAGTTGCCCACGCTGGACAGATCCTCCAGCAGGGGCAAGAACTGGCAGCCAACTGGGTCCCCTCTGGTCCCCAGTACCATCTTCCCGATCACGAGGGTCAGGAACCGCCGTAAGTCCCTGTCAGCTGCCTCTCCCTCCTCCTCCGCCATCGCCGCTCTGGCGTCATCTGTCATCCGCTCCATGTGCTCCGCCTGTCCCTCCCCTGTCTGGCGGCGTGCACTCACCACCCCCAGGCTCGCCTGCAGCACCGTCCGCTGCACTAGCGAGGACCTCTCTCCCCTCACCTCCAGTCCAAGTAGCCTCTCCACCGGCTCCTGGTAGCTGGTATAGGTGGTCCCAGTCACCGCCTGGCCGTCCACTCTCAGGCCGGTGATCCGTACCACGTCCTCTAACGTGGGGACCATGTGCCCCCACGGAAAGAGGAACGCGTGGCACTCCGGGTCCCACCTCTCCTTCAGCGCCTGGATGAGAGCCACATCCGGCGCTAGCTCCTCCAACCTCAAGAACGGGCCGAACCCCATGCCCTTCAGTCGGCGTACCTAGAAGTCCGGTAAGCCATCGTAAATTGCTCGGATCACTGCCCACCCGAGCCGGGACCGCAACTCACTCTGCAAAGCAAACACCAAAAGGTCAGAAGTCGGAAGGAAAGAGCGCAAATCACTCTCTGTCCTGATAAGACGACAGAGGGTTTGTCGCCTTCTTAAGGCGACAGAACCCTCGTCGCTTTCAGGGACTCTCATTGCGACAGGTACCCTGTCGCCTTCAGTAAGGCGACATGGGGGGCGTCGCCTTCTCTCTGGTAATACGACAGGGGGTCTGTCGCATTACCAGGGCCGAACCAAGACGGAATTTCCTCCGTTTTTCGGCGTTCCCTGGAAAATCGCCCTACAAATGGTGCTCCGCACCCCCCCAATCCCACATTCAAAGTTTAGAGTTCGGAGACCTACCTTCTTGGGCCCGACGGCTCGTCCTCGTCTCCCATCGCCGGTGCGGGATCCTCCTCCATTGGCACGACCGGAGGGGCTTCCGGGGCCGCCATCGACGTCCCTCACCCGGTTGCCGATGCCGATGGACTTCTTGCCCGCCGACCGCCGCCCTCACCTCCTTGCCCACCACCGTCGCCCTCCATCGCCGTTTGTCAAAGGAGAGGAAGAAGAAGGAGGAGAGAAAGAAAGGAAGAAAAAACGGAGAGAAGAGAGAAGGTTGAAGGAAAAGGCCGGAAGGAAAGGGGAAATCGCCGGATAGAGGGAAGAAGGAAAGAGAAGGTTTGAAAGGAGAGAGAGAGAGGGCGCTCGCCCGAATTCAAACTGCCCCGGGACCTGTGAACGCGACAGGGTCTGTGTCGCCTTCTGGCCAGGTAGCGACAGTGCCTATGTCGCCTTCATTTTATGGTAGCGACCGTTGACTGGTCGCCCTCTTGATTGAGACATAGACCATGTCGCCTTCTTAAACCAATGCACAAAAACTCCTAAAAATCAATGCTCATTGCAATAAACCAATGCTTACATCAATAACATGTCAATCCTCTTACATCAAGCATCAATCTCATCACACCAAGTCCCATCAAAGCCCAAAAGGTACAATCAAGTCTATCTCTCTAGCTCACGGTCCCCTCAGTGGCCGAATCTTCTCATGCTCTAAGAGATACGCCTGGTACGTTTCCCGGTCCTCGTCAAGTCTCGGCGGGAGTGCATGGGTAGCGCACGCCCTCCACAAGGCCAGCGCGCTCTGCACGGCCTGCTCGTCCTCCGGGTTCCCCAAGCGTCGCTTCTTCACGGGAGGCAAGTGTGATGGCCGAAGCACTCTCGTCCTCGGCTTCCCGATCTGTAGGTAGCACCGCTGCGGGTTGTAGAGCACGGTCGTCATATTCCCTATCAATTGCAAGTCCAAGCCGCGTCCGAGTGGTAGCCGGATCTCCGCTCCACGAAGTGCCGCTACGCCCAAAGCAAAGTGTTCCACTGGTAGGGTGCTAAGGTAAAGGCGCCATGCACTCCTTGTCTTCTTGTCCGCCGTCCTGCATAAAACCTTGTCGGAGAACTTGGCCGCACCGCCAATAAAGTTCAAAGGATGGCACCCGAAGATCCGACTGTCGGTGGTGGGGTTGTCTACCGGTTTGAATTTTATCCTCACACCCAACCAACACTCTAGAAGGATCATAGAGTCATAAAGGAAACCCCCCGTGGAAGCCGAGGTAAGGCCCGAGTAAAGGTACGCCAAGACGGCGTGAGAGAGTGAAAGTCCTCGCCATACCCCACTAATCGCACTAAGGCTAGCATAGTCTATGAGGTGATCCCCGGATGGGAAGAGCACCACCCCGCACAAGCATATGGCCACGGCCTTGGCTATCTCACGGTGGTCTATGCTCTTGTCCTTACACTTGGAGATGACCCACTTAGACAATGGCACTAGATGGATGAATTGTGGGCTAATTATGGTGTAGACATCCCCCGGATCGGTCATGAACTCTCCAAGAATAAACTTCGGGTTAATGGGCTCAACCGTGTAGCTTATGTTTTGCTCGTCCCCGGGTTTGGTCTTGGGAAGAGCAAGGAAGGCCTCGACCTCCTCTAGAAGGACGGTCGCCTCAAATTTGGGGAAAATAAAAGTATGGGTTGTGGGTGCCACAATTCTATGAGGCCGTGATACTATGCCAATCAAAGGAAATTTTGTGGTAATTGTGAGCCGCTATCAAAACCCCACCCAAACCCCACTCTCTCAAGAACCTAATGACGTACATGGGTAAGGCTTTGATCATCGGGGCAATCCAAGTGAGCTTAGAGTAGCGGCGAGAGCCGGGGAAGAGCTAGGGAAGAAAGGAAAAGAGAGAAAAGAGGAAGAACAAGAACACAAAATTAATGGAGAAATTCGGAGCATAAAATCATGGAAATTGAAAACACCAACCAACTTACCTCTCTCACTTCCTCGCTCCGGCTCAAGTGGTTGGGAACATCCGTAATCCTCATGAGAGCTTCAAAGGTCGCCCGAGCACGCTTCGGACCTTCGTAGACCGCCTCCCCACCCATGGGATCAAGAGGAGCTCTCTTCATGGCCATGGTAGCTTGCAAGACTTGAAGAAAAGAAGAGAGAGGAGAGAGCTCCGAATTTGGCTTCTCATCCCCTTTATTTATAGAGCCTTAGTACTCCTATTCCTGCTAGGAAAGGGTAGAGAAGACCAATTAGGAGTGGGACCTTGAGTGGAGAGCAATAGGAGTCCAAGTGAGAGTCAAAACCAAGTCCTATGCTGAAAGCTTTTGAGCTCGGGCTGAGAAAACCTGTGAAAGCGACATATCGACCCGTCGCCTTCAAGGTGGCGACAGGCCTCGTGTCGCCTTCTTTAGTCAAGGGTCGCGACATGCCCTATGTCGCCTTCTGACCAGTCTGTGCTGTTTTGCTTATTCCTCTATGACTGTTCAGGATATTTGCACATATGCTTTGATGTCATTGTTTGGTGCATTGTATTATGTCTATTCTTATTGCTTTGATTATTGAAAACCCATAAAAATCAGAAAATGCAGGAAAATCCATAAAAATCCAGAAATTTCAGAAAATCAAAAGACGCCCGTCAGGTAAGTCAGGTAAGTATCTCTAATCCTAATCCCTCCGCATTACTATATGATATCTACATTATTATATCAGCTCAAGGACCGGCTGGTTCCCAGTGTGTTCCAGGATCTGAGTTCCCCTTCATCAAAAACAAGGATGATCTAAGTGCACACTGCTAATCGCTGGATAGGCCGTTGGGTGATATGACTTGGGGACGATGGATTCTATCGCACGTCGGGGATGCGAAGTGTCTTGACCCTTGCTCATATTGTCTAGCAATATTATTCTTGAATACTTGTTATTTTCTCTCTTTCTTCGCATTCGTTTTTATGATTTCCTTTTTCTTTAGCCCAGCATGCATCATGTAGGAATTTTGAGCTTCACGAATCATGATTTGTCAAAGTCAACTTCTCAATGATGTCCCAACCCAAATCCTCATTTTTAGACAAGGATTCCACTCCGAATTTGAAAGTTTTCCTCGAGCTTGTGCTCGGTCCAGTTTACCAGTATGGTTCCTATGTAGGATTCCTCTCACCACCATTCATTATAACAGTCATTCCCTTTATCCCCGATCCGCTCATTAGTCGTGACCCGCTCGAAGGCCAGAGTCGAATCGACCCGCCGGGTAGCACCTATCCCCTAATGAACGAAACCTGCACGCTAAAGATAGCCAGGGTACCTCTTGAATCAGGAGGTTATCATTCTTTTCTTTTGATTTTCATTCATCCCAAATAGGAACCATCCTCGCACTCTGTTCCCAGCCATGATCGAGGTCAGCCAGAAAATTCTCGCTGCTTATTCGTTCAGAATGGGTGTCTCTTTACCTTGATGCCCGCTTTTCAGCTCATTCCGCTTCATTCTGTTACATCGCCGTTTCACGCCACTTTCGCTCCATCACCGCTCCACTCCCTTGCAAAGCAGGCATCAAGGAGGGGCAATCTGTAGACACCCATTTCTGACCCATAAGTCGAGCAATATCTCTTGTTGTATCATTGACGCCCCACTTTGGCATCATCATCCGATCATGACATCATTTCCTAGTTCATTAAAAAACTCTCTCTGAGTATAAGATCCGATATCTCATCCCGAAGGCTGTGCATGGCTGATTGGACGCATTACATGCCAAAATGCAGAAAAGGCCAGAAGGCGACAGGCCCTAGGTCGCCTTCCTGAAAACGACAGCCCCTATGTCGCCATCATAATTCCACATTTTAAATCCTCAAAAAATCGCACAATGACTCAATTCAGCCTTCCATATGAGGAAGGCGACATATCGGGCAGTCGCATTCAGAAGGCGACACCAAGGCCGTCGCGTTCAGGGCCTTAAACAGGAAACTCAATCCGAAGCCAATTTGGACACATGCTATTGATGGTAATTGCTTCATTTGGACGTCCAAATCACGTCCAAATCCTCTCAAATTCGGAGCAGACCTTCCTAACGTGTTCCTTTCCGAGTTCCAATAGCCCTTGCACAGCCATACTTGCCCAGAGTCGGACTCTTGCCCATTATTCCTCTCAGATCTGAGTGGGAATAATCACCCATAAGTACCTCGTCTCTGGATCTTTTTGGGCAAGTCCGGATTCTTTAGTTCGCTGAGCAAGAGAGCTTCATCTTCCACGAAGAGAGTTCTCCCTCCAGACGATCAGCAAGAGCCCTCCAGGGCATTTTCCCACCGGCTACACAATTCTTCTTCCCTTCTTCCCTTTATTCTTTGATTTCATGCATGCATAGCTTCATTTTCTTTCTAGTTTAGCATTAGATCACGACACACACACCTATTCTTAACACCACAGGGGTTAAAAGCCCCAATCCTGTGAGTTCCCCCCATATAGTTCATGTTCATGTGTTTTTCATTGAATAGATCTTCTACACACGAGTTCTAAGGGTGTTTTGTTTGTTTTAAATCACTTTGGCAGGTGTTTAGAGGTCAGAGCAAGATGAGGCTCTTGCCCCTCGGCCGGCTGAGGAGCAGGAAGACGAAGAACCCAAGTCTCCATCCACTGAGGAAGAAGGCGACGACCGCTGTGTCGCGATCAAGAAGGCGCTGTTGCCTACGTCGCGTTCACGTTAAAGCATCGCGACGCCCTCTCTGTCGCGTTATCAGGTACGCCTTCCTCTTCATCCTTCCTTTCCAAGGTAGTCAGTCCTCCATCTGAACATCAAGAGGCGACTGCATTGGTGGCGATCACGGTCAGTTCTTAATCCCTACACCTTCACAATCAATTTCAAAAGGGGATATAAATCCCATGATTACACCTCCCTCTGGGCTTGCAATCTGGTCAACAGAATCCTCCAGACATGGAAGGGATGAAGCTAAAACCGCAATTCCACTTCCCTAGTTACAATAGGACTCCTAACAATCCTAATCTATAAATACTCATCATAAACCCCTTAGGGGCGAGTTACCAACTTACTAGTGGGACTTGTGGAGACTAGCTAGAGCACCAGAGGAGGAAGAGATCGCCGCAACCGGAGCTTTCTTCCCCAAACAATGTTCTGCTTCATACTACAGAAGACACTTCTTAGGAACGTTCAAAGGTAGGCAATCTCTCAAGCAAAAATCTAATTAATCTCGTCCATAGATAGTCTATGTTACTGGTAACTAATGCTCTATGTTTTTTCCCATATTTCATCCATCAAGTTGCGAGATTTTCACATTCAAAGTTTCATTATTTTATATACTTGTGGCCTCTTGTTTGCCCTTGTTCTCCATGAAATCCTTGTCAAAATCTCTGATTTCTGTTGGGTATATCTTGTTAAGAATTGTGTTAATTTTTTTTTACAATGGTTCCATAATTTTCCTGTTTTATAGATCGAGATCTAAGTTTTTCCTCTAGCCCTAAAACCTTAAATGTTTTGAACCATCATGCTACAATACCATGTTGAGTTTGTTGTTAAGTTCTTGTAAGGACTATAACACAATATCAAGTGATATTAAGGTTAAACCATACTAATTTCTCTATCCAAAAGATATGTGCACGATATTAATTAGCTCTCTTTTAATTCTCTTTCACAAGCACACACCAAACAACCCTATCTTTCTACCATGCGATGTTCAAGAAACCATTTCCATAATATATCTGGTAACTTAGTGCAAATATTTCATGTTAACTTCCTTATTATTTTTAATGGACTTGTCTTCATTTTATTCGCTCGATTTGGATATCATTATCGTGCTCCTCTTGTTGAGCAACTTTTTTTAGAAATATTGTTGTGCAATTCAAATGTTTAGTCATTATGTTTTTGCTATTACAAAATCTTTTAATATCTCCTAAATCAATTTATTGATTTATACTACAATTTATTTTAAAAAAAAATATTGTGAAAAAGTAAAGGTATACATGAATGATACTGTATAATATTTTAGCCAAAATTTAGGCACTCAAAAAATCAAAGTATCAACAATGTCACACGTTTGTAAAGAAATTTCTCTAAGTCCACAGCGTATATTGTATACCATACTAACTCTGACTTTAGAAAAATCGAAGTGTTGCACCAATTGATGAACAAACGAGTCGCACTCCAACTCCTTGTATATCGAAGTGATCCATCAAAAAGGGGTAACTTCGACTTTAGAAAAGTCGAAGTCTATTTGAACTCCAACTTCTTAATAGTCGAAGTCCTGATACTGATTGCTTATCAACTGGACTTTACTCCGACTCCTGAAAAGTCGAAGTCTTGTATCTATTACTTTATAGTTTGCTTTGCACTGCGACTTTCTGAAAGCCAAAGTATGATGTCGATTGATGAACAAACATCTATCACTCAAACTCTCAAGAAGTCAAAATCTATTATCAATCAATGTCTCACTACGACTTCTATATAGTCGAAGTTTTATCTACATCTCTTTTCTTTGACTCCGACTTTTGGTAAGTCAAAGTATAACATCAACTTCTCTACTCACTCACATTTAGATATTTTTTATGTATCTATCATTTCTTACATAACCTAATAAGATATTATCAGATTACTTCAATGATTTTCTTTATTCCTTTTGGGATCTCTTATGAATGAAAATCTCTTCTCTAATCCTTGTGATTATTTCCCTCCTATCAAAATTCAAATATTCTTTGGCGGGAAAATACTGCATTTAAATATTACTCTCATTTGAAATATCTTCTTGAAATCTGAAAGATATGTTTATCTGTTATTTCTTTCACTGTCAAAAATATAGTTCTATCCTTGTTTGACAGTTGGTCAAGAGCTTTAATGTGATGGTAGGTATAAGCAGCATGGGTTATTTGTTATAACTCACCTACCACATCTCTGTTCTGTCAAAACTCCATGACTTTCAGAAAAAGTCTTTGTATTCCCCATACAACTGTTTGTCTTTGTTTAAATGCTCTGAACAACTATCTATCTGAACTCCCTTTCTCTTTATATATTTTTATCTCACCTACCTCTCAAAGAATGGAGGTATCTATATTTTTTATTGACCTTTCAGATCTGTAGCTACCCACTGAAGCCTACTAAGCTTTCAGTCATGGTATGGAGCTTGCAAAACATTTAATGAAGCTATCTATCGAGCCTTAAAGCGATCTGCATAGCATGAAGCCATTGAGACTCCAATAGCTGAAGATATGATGGTCAACTCAGAAGTCTCAATACCCAAGATTTAAACGGCTATCTTGCAAACAACTACTTCTAACGTTCAATTTCAAACGGGAAGCTCAAGTCTATATATATATATATATATATATATATATATATATATATATATATATATATGGGAAACACACACACAATAAGCCACAAGACACAACCATATACACAACCTCACCTTCGACAGAAAGAAATAGACAAGAGTTCAAGATCTGAAGGGAGCCTGCTATTTTCAAACTTCGACTTCCCATCTCTCTTGCCTTTTAGAAGTCTTTTTTTCTTTGAGTGCTTAGAGTCAGAAAGAGTTAGAGCTTCAATTCTTACTTGTATCTCTTTCTGATCTTCTGTGTTTGCTCATCCTTCTGAGCAGACACACTGTGTTTATTTCTATATAAGAAAACCAGTAGGGGGATTGTTCCCTGTGTGCCCCTCTTGTGAAGGGAAGACCTACGGTTGTTGGTTGTCTTTGTACTCCTTGGTAAAGGGGAGACTTGCTTGGGTGCAAGTGGGTTGTAATACCCCTCAGGTTGAAAGAAGGCCAAGTGTTCTTGGCAGTTAGTGAAATCCCAAGAGGTTGCTTGGGGACTGGATGTAGGACTTCCATGTGGGAAGGGCTGAACCAGGATAAAATCCTTTGTGCACTTGTGTGATTGTTTCTGCCAAGTTTAACACTTGTCTCACACACTACACTAAGTACTAACAACTCTATTTAGCATTATCTATTTTTAGATAATCTTTAAAAGTGAAAAGAAGTCCTATTCACCCCCTCTAGGACATCTAAAGCTTCATCCCGATCCAACAAGTTGTATCAGAGTGAGGTCTTCTCAGAAGAATCGAGAGATTTTAGAAGAGATGGCAACTAAAGCTCACAACTACGAAGGTCAGTCAGTTACCAGACCACCATTTTTCGATGGTGAGGATTACCAGTATTGGAAAATGTGAATGGAATGCTTCATTCGAGGCACTGACTTTGATCTGTGGCAGGTAATAGATCAAGGTGATTTTTCTATAATTGTTGAAGGTACTGCTGCATTATCTATAGCTGATAAAAGGAATATTTCTCTAAGTTATAAGGCTAAGAATTATCTATGTTGTGCATTATCTAAAAGGGAATTTAATAGATTATCTACATATAAAACTGCTAAAGAAATGTGGGATAAAGTACAAGTAACTTATGAAGGTACTGATAAAGTTAAACAAACTAGAATAGATATTCTTGTCTCCCAACATGAACAATTCAAAATGCTACCTAATGAGAATATAACTCAAATGTATAATAGATTCTCAAACATAATAGTAGGATTGAGTTCAGTAGGTAAAAATCTTACTAATGAAGCAACAGAAAGAAAAATTCTAAGATCATTAACTCATAACTGAACCCCTAAGGTCACTGCTATTGAAGAAGCTCATGATCTAACTAAACTCTCTATTGATAATTAATTGGTTCATTAATTACTCATGAAATTAACATGGAAATATTTTCTGAAAGCTCTTCGAAAAAGAAAATGTCAAATGCTTTGAAAGTTGCAGATTCTTCTTCCTCTGAAGATTCAAAAGAAAAATATGAAGACAGCGATGATGAAGTCATGTTGTCAAGAAATCTTCAAAGGATTCTTGCCAAAAAGAAAAAATTCAGCTCGAAGAGATATTTCAAAAAGGAAAAGAAGAAAAAGTCAACTTTCTATGAGTGCAATTAGCCAGGACACTACAAGTCAGGGTGTCCTAAGCTCAAGAAGAAAGATCCAACTGAAAAATATGAGAAAAAGAAAGGTAAAGAAAGAAAGTTCATAAAGTACAAGAAGAAGGCAATGGCCGCAACTTGGGATAATGAGGAAACTACAATTTCAGACTCTTCAAGTTCAGAATCAGAAGAAGAAGAAGAAGAAGTCAATCTAGCTCTCATGGCAGGACAAGAACAGGTAAATTTTGAAACCTCTTTTACATCATGTTCTGAATCTGATTCTGATCGTTTAGAGGATGCATTTAATGAATTATATGAGAAATATAAAACAATAGTTAAGCAAATGAAAATAGTTAAGTTAAATTTACTAAACTAAGAAAAATCTAACATCTTTCTAAAAAATGAAGTAAAAAGATTAGGACAAAATTTAACCGAAACTAAAAGATAAAATGAACTACTGTATGAAGACTTAAAAACTAAAAATAACAAAATCATGGAACTTGAATCAAACTTAAATGAATTAAAAGATGAAGAAAAACTAAGAGAAGAAAACAATTATCTAAGAGCTATCATAGACAGAATCACAAACTATAAAATATCTCTGGTTGTAAAACTGAAAGGTGCTCGAACAGGTAAAAAGAAGTATGAAATAGGTTATACACCTCCAACAAATGTAGAAAATATTGTTTATCCTGAAAAGTACCCAACTCCTAAGTTTGCAAAAGAAAAGGAAATTAAAAATCCTAGAAAGGTTAATCAATATGTCTACAAATAAAAACTGAAACAAATAACCCTACACATGCAAGGAATGCATATGATTTATGTTGTAGTCACTGTAATCAACTAGGACACACAATCAGCACCTGCACAACTAGGCACTTGCGTTGGATTCCAAAGATTAACCAACAAGGACCCAAGAAAATTTGGGTACCAAAAGTCACAACTTAATTCTGTTTGCAGGAGCATCTGAGAGCATCCAAATAGTATTTGGATAGTGGGTGCTCAAGGCATATGACAGGTAACAGAAAGCTATTCACAAGTTTTAGAGATAAGGTAGGTCAAGTCACTTATGGTGATAATGGAAAAGACAAAGTGATAGAATGTGGAATAATAGGAACAAAAGAAAAGGATTTAATAAAAGATGTTATGTATGTAGAAGGACTGAAGCATAACCTTATTAGCATCAGTCAGTTGTGCAACAAAGGTCACTTGGTAAAGTTTCAAAATGATAAGTGCATTATTCAAAGGGATGGAAAAATAATCTTTGAAACACAAAGAGTCAAAAATCTGTATAGTCTACAATTAGCAGAATTGAAAGAAGTCAACTTATGACTTGCAACTATTAAGAGTGAAGAGACTGATTTATGGAACAAAAGACTAAGACATGCAAGCACATCATTGATCAAAAAATTAATGAAGCATGATCTAATTGAAGGTCTTCCGAAGCTTAAACGGAAGAAATCTAAAATCTTTACAGCTTGTACAAAAGGAAAGCAAACCAAGACATCATTTCAGTCCAAGACCTTAGTAACAACTTCCAAACCATTGGAACTTAATCACATGGACTTGTTTGAACCTATAAGAATAGTAAGTCTTGGAGGAAAAGTTTATGGCTATGTAATTGTGGAGATTACTCAAGATACACTTGGGTATCATTTTTGGAAGCCAAATCAGAAACATTTTTAGCCTTTCTGAAGTTCAGTAGACTAGTAAAGAAGAATCAAAAGCTTCAAATAATCAGTATTAGATCTGACCATGGTGGAGAATTCAAGAATGAAGAGTTTGTTAAATTCTGTGAAGAAAATGGCATAGAACACAATTTCTCTACACCGAGAACACCTCAACAGAATGGAGTACCAGAAAGAAAGAATATAACACTACTGGACATGGCCAGAACAATACTTACAGAATATAATCTACCAAGATATTTCTGGGCAGAAGCAGTCAACACAGCCTGCTACATCATCAACAGGTGCATGATCAGACCAATTTTGAAGAAGACACCTTATGAACTATATAAGGAGAAAAAGTCAAACATCAGTCACCTTCGACCCTTTGGTTGTAAGTGTTTTATTTTGAATTAATTGTAAAGATAATTTAGAAAAATTAGATGCTAAAAGTGATGAAGACTTTCTACTATGATACTTCAAAACCTAGAGGATACAAAGTTTTCAACAGAAGAACTTTAGATGTAGAACAGTCAGTTCATGTTTTATTTGATGAAACTAACCATTCTACTAAGAAATTAGAAGAAGAAGATGTTGTTGAGGAATTGTGCAGGGATCTGGAACAAATTTTTCCTGAAGATAAAGAGGAAGACAAAGAAGATCCACAAATAGAAGAACTTCAACAACAAGAATAAGTACATGAAGGACTAAGAAAAACTCCTCTGTTTAAGCGCAGAAAACTATACGGCCTTCCTCTCTTGCACACGTTCTGAGAAGTACTTGGAGTTGAAAGCTTCCTTAAATTTAGTCCAAGTGAATTGACCATTTGCCCTGGCCAATTCCACCGACTGCCACCAAGAGCGGGCGACCTTCTCCAGTTGAAAAGTAGCTAGCAGTAGTACATGTCCCCTGCTGCACATTGCATAACACGGAAAATCCTTTCCGTTTCTTTATGTCAGTGCTCGGCTTCATCTGGATCAGTGGTACCGCTCAATTTTGGTGGGTTCAAGCTCCTAAAGTTACGATGCAGCTCTCCTGCACCGCGATTTCCTCCTCCTTGAGCAGCTTGCAGGAGGGCACAGGTAAGTTCCTGAATAGTTTGTTGCAATGCCCCTCATTTGAGTACGTTCAATAGTCATCTTAATTGCTTAAGTTCTTACAAAAGTAACTTGTCGTTAAGACATTGATGAGTCCTTATTTTTATTCAAAACATATGGCATACACCCCATTTTCTTTAGATTTTGAATAGAATTTGCATCATTTGCTGTGAATATCATTATTGTTCTATAAAAACTATAATGTTTACATTTTTTGTGCAGGTAGTGATGTCTTTCGGAAGTTCAGTATGTATATTCTTGTATCACTCTCTCTCTCTACATCTTAATCTCTTGCCTTCTTTTCCCTCTCCATTCACCACAAATATGCATGTGTAAATATTTGTATATATATATTCCATGTAAATAGATATGTGCATATGTATATATTTGTGTCTTTATGTTTATGTGAAATAGATAGATATGTGTGTATGTATTAGTGTATATATATATTTATATGTTTATATATAAATATATGTATAAGTGCATATATATGTCTTTATTTATATATGTATGGGTATATATATATATCTATGTGTGTGTTTGTAAATGCCCACACACACATATAATGTATGCATACATAGATGTATATATGTATATTATAATACTCATAGTTATTTCTACATAATGCACACCTCCTCTCACCTCTTCACACATCATCACGCCACTCTCCCTCTCCCTCACCATACCTCTTCTTCTCACCTCTTCACACACCATCTCTCCACCTTCTCTCTCTCTTACAACACCTCCACCCACACTGCCATGCGCACAGACATGCGCCTCTCCCCTCTCTCACACACCATGCACCAACAGAAAATGCATGCATGTGTGTCTATATTTAAATAGGTGTGGGTGTGTTTATGTTTAAATATATGTGTTGTGTGTATATTTATATATATATGTGGATGTAAGTGTATATTTAAATATGTATGTGTGTGAATGTGTTTATAGGTGTGTCTGTATGTGTGCATGTGTGTATATATATATATATATATATGTATGTGTGCATATTAAATATTTATATATACGGATGTGTGCATATTAAACATATATGTATGTGTGCATGTGAGTATATATTAAATAAATATATGTGTATGTGACTATATTTATATGTGTATGTATATTTAAATATATGTGTATGTGAGTACATTTAAAGATGTGTATATATTAAATACTATCTCACCCCATTCTCCATCACCCTCTCGTACCACCTATCACCCATGCAGCAGCCATCTCACTCCTCCCATGCACACACACGCGTCCCTACCACCTTCCCACACATGCGCACACACCTCACCATGTCATACCTCTCCCACTCACTGCCATGCACAATCCACATTACTCCTCTCCTTACCACCTACATAACCACCTTAACCATACCACATCTTGCTACAGCCGCTGCCACCATCACCTTGCAATAGCCTTCCTCCTACTAAACACTACTACCTCCCATGCTGCCACCTTACCTCCTTTTTCACATACACTCACAGCCCCACACCTCCCACATTGCCACACACGTCCTTACCACCTTGTTGTGCTGCAGCTTTTCCATGCATGCAGTACACAAGCACACCCTTACCTCCACTCACACCCACTAGGTGTATATATTTAAGTGTTAACTTTATATTTGTGTGTCCATATATGTGTGTATATTTAAATTATGTATATCTATATATGTATATATATATGTGTGTGTATGTGTGCATATTAAATAGATAGATATGTGTGTGTATGTGCTTATATTAAAATATGTGTGTGTAGGTTAAGTAGTTGTAGACCGATATATGGATGCATTTATCTAGGTGCTGGAAGCTATACAAGTGCATACACATATTAAGATATATATTTTTATCACCTCACTCCTCCCACCTCTAGCCGCTGCCACCTCTCCCATCTCCCTACTCCACAACTGCTCACTCACTCTCTCACGCCACCTCACTCCTCCCATGCACGCACACACACGTCCCAACCATCCACCCTCTCACAACACCACTTACTTTTTTTTTTTGACAAAAGATATTATATTATATTATATTAAATAGACAGAGTACAAAGAGTCATGGTGAACAAGACAAAAGAGACACCCAACCCATACCCTGCAGACAGTGGCGGATCCTGAAAAGTAGTTCAGTGGGGTCACTTGACTATAAAGAGGTCACCCTTAAATTCAGGGGGTCACCTTATATAATCTTATATAAAATTTTGACCTATATAAAAAAAAAAAAGAACTTTTTAAGACTCCTTTCTAAGTCAGTGGGGTCACGTGACCCCACTGACTTTACTAAGGATCCGCCACTGCCTGCAGAGACCAACCGACCAATACAACCCAGACATACCATGTTCTGCAAAGACAATGCAAGAGAAAGCAACCCATACCCTCGACAATGGACAACAAACGAAACCAAAACATGAGGGGAGGTTCCCAAACCTGACATATAAGCAACGATGGAAACAAAGTCCAACGCAGCAAGCCTACGTGAGAAGACTACAACAACAAGTACAAGATTAAACTAGCCTGCAAGACGAAACAGACTCCAGCTGCAAGAGATCATCCACAACAAACAGAAGATAAGGACATAGCACTGCCAAATAGGAAAACCAGAATCGACCAAGATCCAACATGGGTTTGCTCGGATGGAGTAAGGCTGCACTTCATATCTGCAGATGCAAAGGAACAACAGCTCGGATGAAGTACATTGATGAACAATGTACTGGTGAACCCCAGGCCACGAGCTGATCCATGAACTCCAAACCTTCAGATTGAGGTCTTCCAGAGACTTAAAACCCGACAACAGTTGAAACTTGAGAGATCACACCCAAAAAAAATGTAGCGGCAGTGGGGATACCTGCAAAGAACAAACAAAGCCAGATCTAACTACTATTAGCCGAGAGGAGGTGAGGCTCCACAAAAGGCAAAGACGATGGGCAAAGGAAACGGGGATTACACACCGAAGGGAAAGGAAGAAAGTGGGAAGGGAGCTGGATATGGAAGCATGCAAGGTTCCCTCACGCAACTACAAAACCTCCAGTGCAGTTACGTAGCTCTCATCTGCATGCATAGCCGGACTCTTCTTTAAGAGTCCCTGTATATTGTAAACTCCTGGGTCTTATACAGGATAACGATTCCTTCTGTTAAGGACTCCTGTAATCGTTGTACCTACAGAATATATATACATGGCACTGGCTAAGCATATTACGCAAGCCAGACTTTCCTCTGCCATTCTTCTTCTTTCTGTTTGTTCACATGGTATCAGAGCCGTTGCTTAACAGCGATAATCGATCCATGGCCACCGATAAACAAGTCCCCCCACCATCCTCCCCCAATGTCTTACCTTTTCTTCCTCTGAAACTTACTCGTGACAATTACCTGCTATGGAAAGCCCAGTTTGTTCCCTTGCTAAAAAGCCACGGCCATCTCTCCATGGTTGATGGCTCTTCTGAAGCACCACCGAGCACCATCACCTCCACCCATGATGGCAAGGATGTCGTCTCTCCTAACCCTGCCTTTGTTACATGGGAACGGACCGATCAGATGGTTCTCTCATGGCTCATCTCATCTCTCACTGAGCCACTTCTTCCTCTTATTGTTGGCCATACGCACGCCAAAGCTGTCTGGGATGTGCTCGCTCGTGCCTTTGCCTCCCGTTCGAAGTCACGCGTCCTCCAGCTTCGCACCAAGCTTCACAGCTCTCGCCGTGGCTCTGCTTCTATCCATGACTACGTGCAGTCCATCAAGACCACTACCGATGAACTTGCTGCAATTGGCCAACCTATGGATGATACAGACCTTGTCATGGTCATTCTCGCAGGTTTGGGTCGCAGCTATGAAGCCTTTGTCTCCAGCATCACCACCCGCATGGAGACTCTCTCCCTTGAAGATGTGCTGGCTCACCTCATGGCGCATGAGATGTTGATGGCTCAACATCGTTCCCTGCCTGATGACCCCAGCAACTATCCTTCTGCAAATGCTGCCACCGTCCCTTCTTCTTCCCCTAAGGGGCGTGGTGGCAGCTCTGGTGGTGGTCGAGGTCGCGGACGTGCCCGGCATGAACCGCGATGCCAAATTTGCATGCAGTTTGGCCATCGCAGTCCAGTATGTGGAGAGCGCTTCAATCGCACCTTCCCTGGCGGACCTGCTCCACAGTCTCCGGCGCCTCAACCACCTGCTCATCCATGGGCACCTCAACAGCCCTCTGGGCTCTCTGCCGTCTATCCTCGCCCGGCTTCTCCTGTGTTCCCGGTCGCCTACTCTAGCTCTTATGGCACTCCACCACTGTCCATTAGCACGGTTGGACAAGGCGCAACCTCCTGGTACCCCGACAGCGGCGCAACACACCACATCACGCCGGACTACACCGCTCTTTATGATCCTGCACCTTACACAGGACTCGATAAACTGCATATTGGCAATGGTGACGGTACTGCCCATCTCCTCTCTTGGTTCTGCTCTTTTACCCACTCCCGTGTCCCCTTTACATCTGAAACATGTATTACATGTTCCAAACATTACAAGAAATCTGCTTTCCGTTCATAAACTCACCTCTGACAATAACGTTTTTCTTGAATTTCATCCTTCTTATTGTCTCGTTAAGGATCGGAGCACGGGGACAGTTCTTCTTCGCGGGCACCTTAAGGATGGTCTATACCATCTTTCTCCATCCACTTCCGCTCTGGTTGCCTCTCTTGATGAACGCACGTCTCCACCGGTGTGGCATGCTCGTCTTGGTCATCCACATTTTCGTATCTTATCTACTATTATCAAGAAGTTTGGGTTGCCTATCACCCATTAACCTACCTCCTATATGTGTCCGTCCTGTTGTGTCTCCAAAAGTCACAAACTTACTCTTGTACGGTCACCTTCTATATCAATAAAACCATTACAATTAATCCACTCAGATTTGTGGGGTCCGGCTCCAGTTATCTCTCATCTTGTATTTTTATATTATGTGATTTTTGTGGATGACTACAGCCGCTACACATGGCTCTTTCCTTTAAAGAGAAAATCTGATGTTTTAGATGTCTTTCTCCACTTCCAACGTCGTGTGGAATGCTTGTTCGGCTCCAAAATTATTGCACTCCAATCTGATTCGGGTGGTGAGTACCAAGCGCTTCATCGTCATCTTCGGTCATGTGGCATCACCCATCGTGTGTCTTGTCCACACACACCAGAACAAAATGGCACCGTAGAGCGCAAGCATCGTCATGTTGTTGAAACTGCGCTTTCTCTATTATCTGCTGCCTCCATGCCACATAAGTTTAGGGACGAGGCTGTTTCTACTACTGTATACCTCATCAATCGCCTACCAACACCCGTTCTCCACTCTTTCTCTCCCTATGAACACCTCTTTGATAAGCCTCCTGACTATTCTCTTCTACGTACTTTTGGTTGTGCGTGTTATCCTTATCTTCGTCCCAATGCTGCTCATAAGCTGGCCCCCCGCTCTAAGCAATGTCTATTCTTGGGCTACAGTGCCCTCCACTTGGGCTATCGCTGCCTCTCACTCTCCACTGGGCGACTGCACACCTCTCGCCATGTTGTTTTCGATGAAGCTGTGTTTCCTCTTGGAGGTACGACGACGGCTGCTGCCACTAATCCGGGCGTCCCTTCCCCTGGTGCTGGTATCCTTGGGCCCTTCCCAGGATGGCCCGTTCGTCCGCCAGCTCCACAGCTTCAACCGACCATCTTGCCAGCTGCTCGGGTGGACGTGCCGCCACCAGCGGGTGTTGCAGACGTGCTCCCTCCAGCTGCCGTCCCAGCCCACGAGCACCTCCCCCGCCCATGTAGATGGAACCCCAACGCCTGCTGAACGTGTCATGCATGCAGCCTCTGAAGCAGGCGCCTCTCCCACCCATTCCGATGGGTCGTCAGCACTGTCGCCGGTTTCTACATCTGGCAGCGATCCACCTTCGCCTCCTGTGAGCGAAGACTCTTCGCCATCTGCACGGACTCGTTCCCTGTCCGATATTTATGCCTCCACGCCGTCCCTTAACACCCATGCTCTCATGGTTCAGAAGCATCCTCTCCCGCTGTGCTTCGCTGCCAGCACTGTCGACGAACCCACCTGCTTCTCCCAAGCATCCAAAGATCCAGCTTGGCGGGCGGCTATGGCTACGGAATTCGATGCTCTTCTACGCAATGGCACCTGGTCTCTTATCTCTCGCCGCCCAGATATGAACGTTATCTCATGCAAGTGGGTCTTCCGCCTCAAATACAAAGCCGACGGCACCATTGAACGGCATAAGGCACGCCTTGTCGCCAAAGGGTTTAAACAGCAAGCCGGCGTAGATTATCACGAGACCTTCAGTCCCGTGATCAAGATCACTATCGTCCGGCTCCTTCTCTCCATTGCCGTCAGTTGTCATTGGACCATCCGGAAACTTGATGTTTCAAATGCCTTCCTCCACGGTCATCTGGAGGAGACCGTCTTCATGGAGCAACCGCCTGGGTTTGCGCATCCTCTTTTTCCATCTCACGTATGCAAACTACACAAATCATTATATGGACTTCGCCAAGCACCATGAGCATGGTTTACGAGGCTGAGCAATCGTCTACAGGCGCTTGGTTTCCTTGGCTCTCGGACTGATGCCTCCCTCTTCTAGCGCCACTCTGCGGCATCCAAGATCTTCATCCTTATTTATGTCGATGACATCTTGGTCATGGGATCTGATGCAGGGGGTGTGGAGGCACTCATCACAGCAATCAGCACTGAGTTTGCTATCCGCGATCTCGGGCCGGCACATTATTTCTTGGGCATCGAAATGCTACAGCACCCTACTGGCTGCCTTCTTTCTCAGTCCAAGTACACCTCCAACTTGCTTCGCCGTGTCCATATGGAGGCGTCCAAGCCCATTTCCACTCCAGTTGGGGTGTCCACTGTGTCATCTTCTGATGCACTACCTTCTGCTGTTGATCCATCTACCTATCGCAGCATTGTTGGTGCTATGCAGTATCTCACGATCACCAGGCCGGACATTGCTTTTGCGATTAATCGAGTTTGTCAGCATATGCATGATCCCCAACCTGCGCATTGGGCAGCAATAAAGAGACTTTTGCGGTATCTCAAAGGTACTGTGGGTTATGGTTTATTACTACATCGTTCCTCCAAGCTTCACCTAAGTGCCTACAGTGACGCGGACTGGGCGGGTTCCTCTAGTGATCGACGATCCACCGGCGGATACCTCATCTTTCTTGGCTGTAATCTTATCTCATGGGCCTCTAAAAAGCAGCCCACAGTAGCGCGATCAAGCACTGAGGCAGAATATAAGGCTCTTGCCAATGCTACCGCCGAGCTTCTTTGGCTTCACTCCCTGCTTCAGGAAATTGGTCTGCCCATCCCACCTCCCACTCTTTGGTGTGATAACATTGGGGCAACTTGCTTAGCAGTGAATCCTGTTTTTCATGCTCGCACCAAACACATAGTATGACACCCCGAATTTATATTCTTTTATATGATGAGAGGATATTCACTTGTTGTGTGCATAGCATGTGTAATTCATCGTGCCTACTATAAGTTTCATACTTCTCTTGAGCATATGCATGTATATCTATATATAGTGTATATATAGATATGATAACTCATATGGAGATGAGCAATTAGCTAATTAGAGGTGTATTATGAATACCAAGAATCTCTGACTTAGGATACTTGAATAATACTATGCATGTGCTATCTAAATATTGAAGAATATCCTATACTACCTATTTCATGGAATTTTGTATGAGAGTGTATGAAGTACATATGTGTATGTACGTATGTATGTTATCTTATGTGTGTGACAATTGTATACCTAATTCTACATGCATAACATCTTGATGTACCTATGTATGTATGTGTAGGATTAGTAGTAAATATTGGATGTTTACATGGTGTAGTGGTGTATACACTATACTACATAGGTTTCATGTGCGTATATGTGGTGGATTAAGCATGGTTCTGCATGATTTTAAGTTCTGGCAGAAGAGTGTCTTGGCGTCAACATGGATGGACGCCCATGATATGTCAGCGTCCATATCGACTGACGCCAACCCTAATGTAGCCGTCCATGGATGTGGACGTCAATATCCCTAATTTTCTGTGCGCAACAGAGCGCAGAGAGCACTCATTGGGCCAGGCTTCTGATTGGGGAGATGTCTCCCCAACGGCTCTTACCTGTCCCTTCGGCCCCTGCACGAGCCCTCTTGTCCCTTAATCTATAAAACTTATCCCTCTTGCAACCTAGAGAGCTCTCTTGGCTCTTTACTAGAAAGGAAACCCTAGCTCAGGAATGTGAGGAAAACCTGAACTTGAGAGCTCAGATCCGGCGTTCTGAGGCTTGGATCCGGCGATCTTCTTCGACAAGGAGGAAGTCCAAGCATAGGAGAAGACCACCCCGGCGCTGGACTGCGGCCTACAACCCCCTAGAACCCGGAGCAAAGGAGTTTTGGGAGGCTTCTTGGCACTGCCCAAGGAGAGCTTCTCCGGCCATTAGATCCGTTTGGAGATTTATTCAAAGGCAAGCGAACCTAGATCGTAACCCTAAACATGTCCCCTTGGGTCTTAGTATTTTTATGGGTTTTTCCTCGAGTCTTGGAACCCCACATTCACCAAATCCATGGAGCTCGGTCTGTGCCTTGCACAGACAGGAACTTGGCGTCAATGCCTTGACGCCAAGATCTCCAGTAGGCGTCCAGCGATCTTGCCGTCAAACCGTGAACGGCCAGACACTGCCACCAAGTTCTTCAGTGCAGAACAGTAAACTGTTCTGCCTTAAGTAATTAATTTCCGAACTTTTGACGCATGAGGATATAATGTAATTTTTATATGTTATGTAAAATAGCTAATGTGATGTGTGTGGTAAATTTCTTGCGCATTTCTGTGGATGGTGCAAATTTTTAGATTTATTGAAATGTATGTTAGCAATCAGTTCAGATATGTTAGCCTACTGTTTACATGAATCATGAGGAGTTGTATGCCATAATTTTTCTAAACCATGTATGTATGCATCAGTCCATGCCCTGCAAATTTGAGAATTTTTTTGTGTTCATGTGATTTACTGCATTTTCTGCAATAGGAATAGAAGTCATGTGTAGGTTATTCAAAAATTACAGTAAATTGTGTGTCATGCAATAAATCCGGGAAAAATTTCCTGTGACCATGTATATGACGGGTTCAGGACTTGGAACCATCAAATTTGATATTCATGTTATGTTCCATATTAAATTGAATTATTAGTGGCATGAAGATAAATGTTTTATTTTCCGTAAATACTATGTAATTCAGAAAATATGAAAATTTGCATGAGTAGTCTGAAACCTGCAAACAGTGTGTGGTTAAATTTTAAGAGATTTGGGTAACATTAGCTTAAACTGTGGAATTTCCATGTGAAAATGAGTTATTAATGCATGTTACCATGACTATGGATGATTGAGTGTTTTCCCAATGTGATTAGTGTAAATTTCTGAATGTGTGAACCCTGTTAATAGTAGTATCATGTTAGGTTAACTGAGACATGTGGAGTTTATGGAATGTGACATATAAACGATTCAACAGAATAAGTAAAATATGCGAATAACGTGTGAAAATGTGATAAAGTGAATGTAAAGTGTAATAGTTGGGCCAAAATGGCACGGCTACCCTAGAGGCCTCGAGAGCTGTACATAGAAAAGTCTCTATGGAAAGCTCTATGTGTAAAAAGTTCGTCTTAAAGGCATTAGGGAAATCCTGGAAGTGGACAAGTACCACTGGATAGGGTGGAGAGAGCTTCTCCGGTCTGCGCAGTTACCAAGATTCACCACTGTATTGCCTAGGTGGTGGGTATGTGACTATGAGTTGTGTTATGTGCTATGTGTTGTGAGATGTGATGAGTTGTGTTATTTGTTAGTGTCCTCTACTGGTGGTTAGGACTATGTGTCATGGCAAATTGTTTAAGCAATGAAAAATGAATAAAGTGTGAAATATGTGAATATGGCATGTGGTAAGTGCCCATGATGCACGTGGTAAGTGCAATCGATGTGATATGTGATAAGTGGAAAGTGGAAGAGTAAATGATGTGGAAATGTGTAAATTGTGTAAGTGTGAACATGTGTACATGTGAAATGTGTAAAAGTGAACAATGTGAATGAGTAAGTGTGCAATCATGTGAGATAAATGTGTTAGATTGTGAACTTATGATATATGTCATGAAAGTGTTAAATGCATATCCAAACAACAACCTAAATGTATGCAAAACGATGTTTCACATGTGTAAGAATGAGTAGAATCCATATTAAGAACTTCCCTTCAAACATATGAGAATCTCACGTTAATTGCTATCATGTTGTGATTGAATTGTATATATATATAGCTCTCACGTGAATGAAATGGTAGTGAGCATGTAATAGGATTTTCATGTTTGCGAAAGGTTGATTATGAATATGGCAAATGCATGAAAAATATTTGAATGCCATGCTAGTTAAAAGGCTCAATTAGTATAAAAGTTCATACTTAAGTGCTCATGGATTGTTAAATGGTTTCGCCATGTTTTAACCTTCAAGTCATGCTACAAAATGTGAAACTATGTGCATGTGATTTTATTATGTTAAAACAGCAAGTAAATTGTATAAATAAATACAAAAAGGTTATGTGAAAAGAAAGTAGTCATCGTGCTACCTTATTCTTTTTCTTCATGTTCAATTTTATGCTTTAGTAGTAGAGATATCTATGGAATGAAATAAGGTGTGGATGAACCACGCTACATGTTAGATGTATGAAATATGTACATGCGTATGATGTAATGCTCATGATTTAGAATAGAAATATGATAGACTAAAGCATGCTCATGTGAAGATAATATGTATTGCTAGTGAGAGTAAGGACCATGAGTACCTTCGTGATTTGATGATAGTGTGCATCTCTTTAATGTTAATGCCATATTGTGAGTGTGACATGTTTAAGTTTAAGACTTTGGTTTGCTTGCTGAGTCTTTGGACTCACTCTTGCTTCGGCGTACAGGTTGACAGGTATCGTGTACTAGAAGGAAGCTTGGTGAGGATCGTCATTTAGAAGACTATTTTGTGGAGATGTTACTAGTTGTACTTTTCTTTTTCTCCTAGCACGAAAAGGATTATTGTATGGACAATATTTGGACAATGTAGTTATGTTATCTTGTATTAATGTGGACAGTGTCTTTCTATTTCGCTATTTGTATTGTGGAATGTGTGTTGGTGATGGGTTAAAAGTTGAGTTATTTATTTTATTCCGTTGTACTCTATTGCTATCCAGGTACATATCAACATATCGACTAGTGTTGGGTACATGTCCCACTGTGATGACGCCCTTTATACCGATGGGGATTGGTATAATCATACCGGTATGAAGAGGGTCGTTACACATAGAAATTGATTTCCACTTCGTTCGCGAATAGGTCGCCCTCAAGCAGCTGCTTGTTTCCTTTGTATCTTCCAAGGACCAGTTAGCTGACATACTAACCAAGGGGTTGCCCAAGAGTCGTTTTACCTGGTTACGGAACAAGCTCAATCTCGAAGACTTGATTGGCTTGAGGGGGCGTATGGAAGCATGCAAGGATCCCTCACGCAACTACGAAACCTCCAGTGCAGTTACGTAGCTCTCATCTGCATGCATAGCCGGACTCTTCTTTAAGAGTCCCTGTATATTGTAAACTCCTGGGTCTTATCCAGGATAACGATTCCTTCTGTTAAGGACTCCTGTAATCGTTGTACCTATAGAATATATATACATGGCACTGGCTAAGCATATTACGCAAGCCAGACTTTCCTCTGCCATTCTTCTTCTTCTGTTTGTTCACACTGGAAAGAAGGAGGGGAAGGGAAAACAGGTGGGGTGGTCTGAGGGAGGGGGTTGGGTGGAGGGGCAAGGAGCGAAGGCCAGTGAAGGGGTTTCAAAGAAGAGTGAGGAAATGAAACAAGGAGCAGAGGTGGCGATTGGGGGAAGGAAGGGAGTCGAAGGGGAGGACAAGGCAAAATGAAGGGAACAGGTTAAAGAGGCGAAGAAGAAACGAGAGATGGGGAGTGGGAGGGCACCGGAGTGAGGGGAGGTAGAGAGAAGCGGCACAACAAGAGAAGCACGCAGCGGCGAGGAAGGAGGACGGGTTCGGTGACGAAGAGAAATCAAGAGAAACAGAAATCAAGAGAAACGGAGGCAAGAGAAAAACGGCGGAGGCCGAGAAGCGAAAGGGGAAACAGATCGAACAGAAGGGGATCGAAGGGGCCAAGGCGAAGCTGGAGGGGAACAGGAGGGAGAGAGCTTGCAACAAGGACACCAACAAAATCAGAGAGCAGAGGAGAAAATAGGGAGGGGGCGGACGGGAGAGCCCGAAGAGGCACTCCCCCCGCCCCAAAGTACCGCCGCGCAAGGTGGCGATCGAACCGCCGGAGAAGACCCGACGACGAAGCACGCGCGGTGGATGACCAAAACCGCCGGTTAAGTCCGGCACAAGTCCGCCGGAGAAGCCGGCGACGGTTCCGCCAAAGAAGATCGATGACAGAAAGGTGGAGAGAGCCACCCTTGCGAAGGTCGGCCACCGAGGACGACGAGGCAACCTTTCGCTCACGCGAGAGGGGGATTTCCCGGAGCTTCTCTCTCTAGAAAAAGTCTAGAGAGAGAGCTCGAACCACCCCTCCCAACACCACTTACACCTCCATGCTCCCCATGCTCCAACCATTAATGCAACACTACTACCACTCCATTCTTTTGCCAAAATCTAGAGCCATATCCTCCCACACCGTCAACACCTCCTCCCACAACACCTAAGCACACACACCTTCATTCACACACATCATGCACCTAATGCCAATATTGTATATATGTGCATATTTAAATATATATGAATATATGCATGTGTGTATATTTAAATATATATATGTATATGTGCATATTAAATAAATATATGTGTATATGTATGTGTGCATGTGAGTATATATTAAATAAATGTGTATATGAATGTGTGTATATTTAAATATATATGTATATGTGTATGTGTGCAAATTAAATATTTATATATACATATATGTGTATGTGTGCATATTAAATATTTATGTATGTACGTGTACATGTGAGTATATATTAAATAAGCATATATGTATATGTGTTTATATTTTATGTGTATGTGTTTATATTTAAATATATGTATATGTGAGTACATTTAAATATGTGTATATATTAAATACTACCTCACCTATTCTCCTACCCAAAACCCAACCATCCACCTTTCTCACCATTCTCCTCCCATGCACACACATCCCTACCACCTACACCCCCATACTCCCCATACTCCAACCATTAATACAACAACTCACCACACTATTCTCCCTACCACCTGAACGCGGCATTGTTGATTGTACACTTCTGTTGTCAAGAGTTCCGTGCACAAATCAATATGCTCACATTTTCTAAACTGTCTCACAAATTTAAAATCACAAAGATGAACTAATACAGTGGTGAGAACAGGTCATATCCACAGAGAGACTGAATAGAATTTGACTTAAGAAACTACTTTTTGGAACACTCTATCGACAATGCATTAAAAGTGAATATGTAACCACACCGATCAAATCCCTCACAATCTTGACAAATCAAGTTTAATGAAAGAACAAGCTGAATCGAAATGAAAAGAGAATTGATATCAATGTACCCTCACAATTGAGGGATCAAACAAGTAGACAGAAATCTGAAATAGAAAATACGGATGCACCTCTAATTCTAAAATGCGCTAGACTCAAAGGATAAAAAGATGCCAGAATAAGAGTCTCAAAGAAAACTTCAGGTCACTGTACTCCCACAGTCTGATGAATCAGCAAGACAATAACAAAAAAAATCTAAAACTTTAACCTCAAATTTCTAATCCGGCCAAAAGGAAAAAGAAGGATAACAACGAACTAAAATTCTCAAAAAGAAACAAAAGAGGAGCCAAACTCTCTAATCTCTCAAATCTTCTTCTATCTCCGAAAGCTTCACAACACAAAGATAATCCTCCTCCTAGACGCCGGCCAGAAGGAAGGAAGAAACAGTCGAACTCTATTAAACTCACAAAACATAGAAGGAATGAAATGGAAATGCTATTGATCCAAAAATATGAAAAAAACAATCCATGTAGCTCCCTGATGCTAAACAATCCCCCTCAGTCCAACAGCTTGCAGAAGAGTGGAATAAAATTTTGATTCCCCTCATAGCAGTCGAGCTCTCAACAATTTCCACATAAGGAAGTAAAGAACAGTTGATCTCAACAATTTTTTCACCGAGAAATCGATCTCAAAAGTTTTGCACAGAAGGAAATAAAGAACAGGAAGCTATTCATACGGAAGAAAGAAAATGCAGATAAACTGAAATAAACGCCACTAGATTGAGCTCTTCAACACAGAGAAAATGGGAACTAAATGCAAAAGAAATGACGAAATCAGATTCCACTGGATCCTCCTCACAACAGCAAAAGAAAGGAAGAATTACAGAAGAAATGGAAGAACAATCCCAAATGCCGAACCAGAAGAAAGGAGCCCTCCGTCCTCTCACACAGCAGAAATCCCAAAAATCTGAACAACTGAGCAGAAGAACCCCCCACAGAAGAGTAGAAAAACCCAAATAAATCCAAAAATTGGAGACGCCCTGCTGAAAGGAAAAATACAGAATTAAAATGGTAGGAAAAAAAATCCCCAAAAACTTGAACTGGCCAAGCCCCCCAGACCTGAGGACCTTGTATATAGGCTCCCTGGAATCTTCCAGGCGCCTCTGCTTCCCGCCCAAGCTCTGCAGCCCAATCTGGCCGCCTCTGCACACACCTCCATCTAGCAGGGCGCCTCAGCTCCTGTGCGCCTCACACACCCTGCCGCTTCAGCCCATCGCACCGGATCCATCGCCAGACACAGTAGCCTAGCTCCGCAGCACCTCCGCACAGCTGCTCAGTGCGCCAGCTCCGCACGAACTAGCAACGGCCGCACCATGATCAGCTTCACACCGCGCCAGCTGCGTCGCACCGCCATGCCAGCTCAGCAGCTCCACTCCACACGCCGACACCTGCCTCACACGCCTGAGCTTCTCATGTCCCAGATCCGGACGCACAGGCTCCATCTGCTTCATCCCGCCTCCGATCCGCACCAGATGCACAGCTAGCCACATCCGCCATGGCTGCTGCGCAGGCGCTCACGCCCACCAGACGCACGTCATCTAGCTTGGCACAGCTGGAGCTTCACACAAGATCCGCCGCGCCCCAGCTCCGCCATCTACATCCGGATGCTGCTTCATCCAGCATCGCACCCAAACCCCCCATCGCCGCTTCCAGACTCTTCCAACGACCTGAAGAAGGAAAGAAAGGGTAAAATGGTTTTAAGTGCGTGGCCAATGGTGGAGTATTTAAAATTTTTTAATTTGTTTAATGAAATTGGATGGGGTAAAAAAAAAGATTTTTTATTTATTTACAAACTTATACCTATCTACTATTAAAAATATTTACAAAAATATCATTGTAATAAGAATTTATTTATATATAATATTTATTTACAAATATCTTTTATTTCCCAAAGTGAACCTAATTAGTCAATATAAAAATATGACTTATTGAATGAAAATATAATCAAGTGTATTCTAACCTAATATGTTCAAAAACTTATTCATGGATGAAATAAAAATTAAAATCAAACTGCACATTATTTACAGACAAATGATGTCTAAAATCAATTATATGTATGAAATTTAACATGAAAATTTTTGCAATTATCACTCCCCCCTACTTGAACATTGCTAGTCCCTTAGCAATAAAAATTACTCCAAATGTAGGACTAGAAGATGTAATGGCTCACGCTAAACAGTCATCATATAAAAGATTAATGTAAAGATACATCTTTCCTAATGGTAAGGTCATATGGCAAGAAATTAGTGCACAAATGATAGCTCACGTAAGAGTTCGCATCAGTCCTCATGGAGCTTCTCTGCCTCAACTAGTAATTGAGATTAGATTAATTCGAGGGAGAAGAAAAGAATTGTGGAATAAGATCCTTGCTCAGTCAGATTTGGTTGTTTCTCTCAGTTTCATTCTGCCCATCTTCCTTGAGGATTATTTCTCTGAGCTGAGGACTTTGCCCATTTATTTGCACTTTGTGTACTCAGAATTTTTCTTTCTTTTCATCCATAATGCTGCACAACCCATCACTTTTCAAGAGTTCAGCTTTACTCAGATCCGGGGCATTTTTCATGGATTTTTTTTTCTTTTGCTTTTTCTTTTCTTTTCTTTTCTTTTCTTTTCCTCTTAAAGGAAGGATGGACAGTCAGGTTCCTTGATCACATGCCTTCACTTCCTTCACAATTCACTTAAGGGAAGGGAGAAAACCAATCACCTCTCTTCTACTAGCTTTAACAAATTTGCTATATTTGGGTTCAACTAGTCTAAGTGGCTATGTAGTGTGTGTATAAAAACTTCTTGCCATAAATCCTTACATAAGGTAGACAGAGAGTACATGTAATCCTTTACTAGAGGCTACCTAACATGGATGTTTGTAAAGAAATGTGACAACTACAAAATTTTAATGGTTAAAGATCAGACACATAGTCTGTGTTTCGCAATACCAAGCATTTTTTTTATTGTGAAATTTTCTTTTTATTTGCATAAGCTCAATATAAAGAAAGAAAACAAAGCATTGGTTAGGATGAGGACTATGAATGCATGCTTATTCTACCTCTCCCCCCTACTTATTTACAGGAAAAGAAAGTAAGACAGAGAATTACCTGATAAAAGAAATCTGTACACTTGGGTTGCCTCCCAAGAGCGCTAAGTTTATCATCTTCAGCCGGACGCAATTAGGCTCCATTTGGCTCAGCTAACTTGGTAGACTCAATTTTCAATGAAGGTGGGCTTTCAAAGAAATGCTTTAACTCTTGCCCATTAACAGTGAATGATTGTCCAATTTTAGGGTCAAGAATAATGACAGCACCATTATCACAAGTTTTGACAACAATGTAAGGACCATCCCATCGGGACTTCAATTTTTCCGGAAACAGACGAAGCCTAGAATTAAATAGCCAGACCTTATCATGCACTTGAAAAAATTTTCTATGAATGTGTTTATCATGGAATGTTTTGGCTTTGGCTCTATAGATTTTTGGCTTTGGCTTTGTCTTTACAAGATTGCTAGCAATTATGATGGGCCAAGTCTCATTCTCTCCTAAAAAGATGTTCTTCGAACTAGAAGGGAGTGGTTTTAGCTCAACCTTAGGAGGACACTCTAATGGAAATGATGGATCATTATTCTGAAATAAGGAATTAAATTTTCCTTCCTCTCCCTCAAACCCTAGAGCACAGGGTTGGTCTATTGTTTCTTCCTCACAAGATTTCTCCAAGGAGTCTACCACTAGACAACTCTCTCCTTGATCATGATGCCTAGATGCCTTAAAAATATTGATACTAACTCGCCTATCCCCAAATGATATATCCATCATTCCAGTAGCACAATCAATGTTAGCTTTAGTTGTGGCCAAAAAGGGTCTACCAAGGATGATGGTGGACTGAGTTAAATCTTGAGGAGTGTTCATGTCCAGAACGATGAAATCGGCAAGGAAGTAACAATCATTGATTTTCACAATAACGTCCTCAACTAAGCCTTTAGGAGTGGTGACAGAACGATCGGCTAGTTGAAAGACAAGAGAAGTGGGTTTCAATTCTCCTAACTTGAATTTCTCAAAAATAGCATAAGGTAAGAGATTGACACTGGCTCCCAAATCTAAAAGGCTGCTTTCAAAAGTGACTCCACCGATGGTGCAAGGAATTAGTGGAGTGCCTGGATCTTTAAGCTTTTTAGGGAGTTGGTTCAAGATAATGGCACTCACAGTTTCTGGAAGAGTGATTGTTTCAGTTTTATTTCTCATTTCACATTTTGGAGTGCACATTTCTTTCAAGAATTTGGCATAAGCAGGCACATGCTTGATGGCATCAAGGAGAGGAATATTGATGTGAACTTGCTTAAAGAGTTCCAAGAGTTCTTCATTACCAGTTGGTTTGTTTTTAGATTTTGGCTTTAAAGATTCAAGAAAAGGGACTCTTGGAATGTAACAACTTGGGTCTTCATTCATTTTGATTTTGTCTAGAGGTTCTTCAGTGATTTTCTCTTTTTCCTTGGATTTTTCTTCTTCAACATTTTCTTCACTCTCTTCTTCAATTCTAGTTTCAATTTCATTTTCTTTATCCTCATGCAATGTTGACATGTGTGGGTGAGGATTTATTCTGATTTTTCCACTTCTCAAGGTTGACACAGTTTTAACATTTTCTACTTGGGGGCCCCTAGCTTGGGTAGGAGGATGGTCCTGTTGTATAGGTTGATTTTGATTTTGTGGTGCTAGAATGTTCTGGACAAAAGCTTGTTGTGTGTTTGATGGTGGAGGGGCATTTGGTCGAGCAGGTGGTCTGTACCACCTGGGCTTGATGGTATTTTGATTCTGATAAAATCTGGGAGGGTTGTTCCTTGGGTTTGCCACAGCTTGACTTGGCAGCTGACCAAATACCCTCCTTTGACATACTTCAGCAATCTGGGACTCTATCATTGTCAAATTTTGTTGAAAATTTTGGTTTTGAGTTTGATATTGATTTTGTTGTTCTTGCACAGTTTGGTAGAGAGTCGCCATCATGTTTTAGAGTTGATTTATTTTATCTTCCCAATTAGACTGAGGAGGTGGTGGTTGATATGAAGGTTGCTGAAAATTGGTGTAAGCAAATTGGTTGGAGTTTTGATTTTCTTAGACTTGTGGAGGTTTGGAATAAGAAGATTGGCCAAATCCCAAATTCTGATTGGGATAGGATTGACTATACATGGATTGCTTAAAAGAAGGTTGAGACCCTTGTTCATATTGATTTTTCCATGAAAAATTTGGGTGATTTCTCCAACCATGGTTGTATGTGTTAGAATATGGATCATAGGAGGGTTTGTAGAAACCTTGGGCAGCTTGGACTTGTTCTTGAATAAAAGGAGGCAATTGGGCAGTGGTGGGACAAGCATTGGTAGAGTGAGCTGGACTAGCACACATAGCGCAAGTTTCATGTGATTGAGAAAATTTAGGTGTGGCTTGCCCAGTCAAAGATATTAATTAATCGAATTTTTGTTCCAACTTCTGCTCCAATCTCTGATCAAGTCTATCTACCTTAGAATCTGATTCTCCTCTCCCTCTTAATTCATACAACCCTATCTTCTTTACAGGTCTTAGTGCTCTCTCATAAGAGTGGAGTGAGGCATGATTGATAGAATTCTCACTCAATGTTTCAAACAGATTATATGCCTCATCCTCGCTCTTAGTCATGAATGCTCCTCCACATGAGGCAATAACCATCTGCCTATTTGATTCTGTCAGACCTTCATAAAAAGCTTGAACTATTTTCCACCTCGACAAACCATGGTGGGAACATTTTCTAAGCAACTCCTTTAATCTTTCCCATGATTCATGCATTAACTCTCCCGGTTGTTGGGAGAATCCAGTTATTGCTCTTCTCATGGTGTTGGTGCGGCCAATGGGGTAAAACTTTTTCAAAAATTCCTGCTGCATTTCTGGCCATGTTCTAATGGTTCTCCCTATGGTTCCTAGCCAATGTTTGGCCTTATCTTTCAAAGAGAATGAAAATAGGGTCAGTCTCAAGGCATTTTCAGTGAAATTTTGAATCCTGACAGTGGAACAAATCTCTAGGAACTCATCTATATGCTTGTAGGGGTCTTCATTGGGATTGCCATAGAAGGATGGCAACATTTGAATGGTTCCTGGCTTGATTTCAAAGTGATTTGCAGGAATTTCTGGCCTGATGCAAGTAGCAGGTTGATAATCAGAAGGAATAAAATACTCCTTCATCTGTCTGGGTGCGACCTCCTCTACATTTCTACCAACTTGGTTCTGATCTTGGTTGGCCATCCTATGAAAGAATCTTTCAATCTTGTCTATAGGTTGAGCCAAATCTATGTTCAGAGAGCATCTACCAAACATGCACAGTTGAAAAGCCTTCTATTTATGATTTTTGAATTTTTAGATTTTTATTGATTTTTGAATTTTTATGAACAAACACAAACAAACAAACACTTTCAAAACAAATTAACCTAAACACTAACTATTCCTTGGACCTATGTTATTTTTCTCAAAATCAGATTTATACTTGCTTAAGTCCAATCTTAACTCTTCTTGTACTGGCCAGGTAAGAGGTGGAGTAGAGGGAGGCCCCCTTGCTTTCGCAAGGACCCAATTAAATAACATCTAGCTCACTTAAGCATAAGCTTTTTAACCTCTAATCCTAGACATCAAACTTAAAGAGAAGTTTTAAATTTAAGAAAGAATAAATCTAATTATGAACCCTAGGGCCAAGTCTACTGATTTTTATTAAAAGTTTAGGCAAATGCAAGAATGTGAAAATCTTTTGTGATTTTTGGGCAAAGGAAAGGGTGATGAAATCCCTCACCTTATCTTTTTATTTTTTCTAAAGTGTGATGCCCTTAAGCAGTCCCTTTTACAAATATGAAATGCAACAAAACAAGTCCAAACAATGGTTTTCTAATGCTTAGTATAATGCATGAAACAAGAGATAGAAATCTTACCTTTCCCCCACACTCTTCAATGCAGAAAAAGAAATGACAATTAAAATGATGAATGTCCTAAAACAAGTGATTCTAATCTTGAGAGATGAAATTTTTAATTGCAAAAAAACAGCTTACATGAAAGAACGATTTGGAAGATTTTTTTTAGATTTAGATTTTTTAATTTTTATTTGATTTTTTTGAACTAAATGAAATGAAACTTAACTAAGAAAATATAAAGTGATACTATAAACTAACTCCAAACCATTCAAACCACCAAAAGGCCAATTATTACATGCCAACTAGAAAGAAATCTCTGTACATGCACAGAGAGTACATGAAATCCTCACTACAAGATTCACTCACACTCTCCTATCTAAATTTCTGAATGAAAGGAAAATGTAAAAAAACAAATCAGCAAGCTCTCCTTCTCCAATGGGCTCAAATGTCAAGCCCAACCTCCATGTTCCTTCTTATGTGCAAATCTGAAATGAAAAGCCCAATAACAAGTCAATAGAAAGCCCAATGCAAATAAAATTAAATGAAAGCAAATTTAAATCAAACTCTTACGCCTCCCCGGCAACGGCGCCAAGATGAACGCGGCATTGTTGATTGTACACTTCCGTTGTCGAGAGTTCCGTGCACAAATCAATATGCTCACCTTCTCTAAACTATCTCACAAATTTAAAATCACAAAGATGAACTAATACAGTGGTGAGAACAGGTCATATCCACAAAGAGGCTGAATAGAATTTGACTTAAGAAACTGCTTTTTGGAACACTCTATCGACAATGAATTAAAAGTGAATATGTAAACAACACCGACCAAATCACTCACAATCTTGACAGATCAAGTTTAATGAAAGAACAAGCTGAATTGAAATGAAATGAGAATTGATATCAATGTACCCTCACAATTGAGAGATCAAACAAGTAGACAGAAATCTGAAATAGAAACATACAGATGCACCTCTAATTCTGAAATGCGCTAGACTCAAAAGGATAAAAAGATGCCAGAATAAGAGTCTCAAAAGAAAACTTCAGGTCACTGTACTCCCACGGTCTGATGAATCAGCAAAACAATAACAAAAAAAATCTAAAACTTTAACCTCAAATTTCTAATCCGGACAGAAGAAAAAAGAATGATAACAACGAACTAAAATTCTCAAAAAGAAACAAAAGAGGAGCCAAACTCTCTAATCTCTCAAATATTCTGCTATCTCCGAAAGCTTCATAACACAAAGATAATCCTCCTCCCAGACGCCGGCCAAAAGGAAGGAAGAAACAGTCAAACTCTACTAAACTCACAAAACATAGAAGGAATGAAATGGAAATGCTATTGATCCAAAAATATGAAAAAAAAACAATCCATGTAGCTTCCTGATGCTGAACAATCCCCCTCAGTCCAACAGCTTGCAGAAGATTGGAAGAAAATTTCGATTCCCCTCACAGCAGTCGAGCTCTCAACAATTTCCACAGAAAGAAGTAAAGAACAATTGATCTCAACAATTTTTTCACCGAAGAAATCGATCTCAGAAGTTTTGCACAGAAGGAAATAAAGAACAGGAAGCTATTCATACGGAAGAAAGAAAATACAGATAAACTGAAATAAATGCCACTAGATTGAGCTCTTCAACACAGAGAAAATGGGAACTAAATGTAGAAGAAATGACGAAATCAGATTCTACTGGATCCTCCTCACAACATCAAAAGAAAGGAAGAATTACAGAAGAAATGGAAGAACAATCCCAAATGCCGAACCAGAAGAAAGGAGCCATCCATCCTCTCACACAGCAGAAATCCCAAAAATCTGAACAACTGAGCAGAAGAACTCCCCACAGAAGAGTAGAAAAACCCAAATAAATCCAAAAACTGGAGACGCCCTGCTGAAGGAAAAATACAGAATTAAAATGGCAGGAAAAAAATCCCCAAAAACTTGAACTGGCCAAGCCCCCCAGACCTGAGGACCTTGGGTCCTTATATAGGATCCCTAGAATATTCCAGGCGCCTCTGCTTCCCGCCCAAGCTCTGCAGCCCATCTGGCCGCCTCTGCACACACCTCCATCCAGCAGGCCGCCTCAGCTCCTGTGCGCCTCACACACCCTGCCGCTTCAGCCCATCATGCCGGATCCATCGCCAGACACAGCAGCCTAGGTCCACAGCACCTCCGCACAGCTGCTCAGTGCGCCAGCTCCGCACGAACTAGCAACGGCCGCACCAGGATCAGCTTCACACCATGCCAGCTACGTCGCACCGCCATGCCAGCTCAGCAGCTCCGCTCCACACGCTGGCGCCTGCCTCACACGACTGAGCTTCTCATGCCCCAGATCCGGCCGCACGGGCTCCATCTGCTTCATCTCACCTCCGATCCGCACCAGATGCGCAGCCAGCCGCATCCGCCCTGGCCGCTGCGCAGCTACTGCGCAGGCGCTCACGCCCACCAGACGCACGCCATCCAGCTCGGCAC
>CM024765.1:16336815-16456373 GCA_014218235.1 Colocasia esculenta | reverse complement strand
AGCTGGAGCTTCACACAAGATCCGCTGCGCCCCAGCTCCGCCATCTGCATCCAGATGCTGCTTCATTCATCATCGCACCCAAACCCCCCATCGCTGCTTCCAGACTCTTCCAACGACCTGAAGAAGGAAAGAAAGGGTAAAAGGGTTTTAAGTGCGTGGCCAATGGTGGAGTATTTAAAATTTTTTAATTTGTTTAATGAAATTGGATGGGGTAAAAAAAATAATTTTTATTTATTTACAAACTTATACCTATCTACTATTAAAAATATTTACAAAAATATCATTGTAACAAGAATTTATTTATATACAATATTTATTTACAAATATCTTTTATTTCCCAAAGTGAACTAGTCAATCTAAAAATATGATTTATTGAATGAAAATATAATCAAGTATATTCTAACCTAACATGTTCAAAAATTTATTCATGGATGAAATAAAATTAAAATCAAACTGCACATTATTTACAGACAAATGATGTCTAAAATCAACTATATGTATGAAATTTAACATGAAAATTTTTGCAATTATCACCACCCATATAGCCACACCTCACCATACTCCTCCTTCCTCTAGCTGCTGCCACCCCTCTTCATGTTGTCTCCCACCCCTCACATGCATGCCCAAACACACACCTGTCCCCATGCACTTGCTCCTCTCACCACCTCCTCTCTCTCATGCACCATGCATCAAAAGCAATTATGTGTGTTTACATTTAAAACTATGTGTATATGTCTATATCTAGATTATATATATCTCTGGGTATCTGTGTATATTTAAATATAGATGTGTGTGTCTATGTGTATTTTTGTAAATATGTGTGTGTGTGTGTATTAACTATATGTAGGTAGACATACGTACCCACCATATATCCACATATAATATATGTATATAATACAATATATAGCTATGTGTATGTATATAATATATTAATAATATATAATACATCCCATCCATGTGTATATAGATATCACATGTATGTATATATCTTTGAATGCACATAAGCATGTATAATTTGAGTACACATAATTTTAAATATGATATTATCTTCATATGCCACTCTACTCTTATACAAGATCCTCAATTTTCTATCACCACCATGCACTCACACTCCACCTCTTTTCTCCCTATATAAACTCACCCCCACCTTCTTCTTTCAAGTTTCCCTTTTCTTCTTTCCCTCCTCCGAAGCCAAGACCCTCCTCTTTGTTTTTTTCCTTTTCCTCCCCACACCCACCTACAACTCCCAACTCCTCCATCTCCACCGTAGCCCTCTCTTCTTCACCATTTTTCTTCTTCTTCTTTTCTTCTTCTTCTTCTTCTTCTTTATTCTTCTTTATTTCTTTAAGTGTTCTATGCAAACTCCCCTTCTCATCCATCTTCTCTCCGCCCTTTATTAGATCTTTTTCATCTCTTCATCCATATCTCCTACACTCTCTCTTTGTATCTCCCTTAATAGGTGCACGACATTGTCCAGGTGCCGATGTCGTCTACGTTGACGTTCCGGTGTTGTCGTCTCAATCTTGTTGGGAGGTGTCACGGAGGAGGAGAGGAGGGCGACGACCTAACCTCATCCTTCTCTTTTCCTATGGTGTAATCTCTTTGTGTTATTTTGTAGTTATGTTTCTATTTTGTTAAAATGTTGCATTATGTTTAAAACTTTGTTTAATCTCCACCATCTCAATCTACTCATTATATAAATCTAAATGGCATGTTTTTATCTCAACTTTCTTAGTGCAATTTCTCCCTCTAAGTGACTCATTTCCCCTCTCTCTATTATCACTTGTCTCTTCTATCTCTCTCTCTATTTCTCTCTTTACCTTGCCACATTTTCTCTCTCTCTTCTATATCTTTTCTTTAGTATTATTCAATTAGTTAGATTTAAATCAAGCTCCATAGTTATACCTCGCTTGTGTCCTTGTGTTCCCTCTGAATGAAAGTAGTCCTTCTTTGCCACATTTTGCTTTGTCGACGACTGTTGCCCCTTTATTCTTTCGGTTTCGTTTATGAGCGCCGAAACAACCTCGTCGATAAGAGAGTGCCAAAGCGACCTCGTAAATGAGTGCCGAAGCGACCTCATCGGTAAGAGAGTGCCGAAGCGATCTCGTCGGTAAGAGAGTGCCGAAGCGACCTCGTAAGTGATTGCCGAAGCGACCTCGTAAATGAGTGCCGAAGCGACCTCGTTGGTGAGAGAGTGCCGAAGCGACCTCGTTGGTAAGAGTGCCGAAGCGACCTCGTTGGTGAGTGCCAAAGCGACCTCGTTGGTGAAGAGTGCCGAAGCGACCTCGTTGGTGAGTGCCGAAGCGACCTCGTTGGTAAGAGAGTGCCGAAGCGACCTCGTTGGTGAGTGCCAAAGCGACCTCGTTGGGAGAGAGTGCCGAAGCGACCTCGTTGGTGAGTGCCGAAGCGACCTCATTGGTAAGAGAGTGCCGAAGCGACCTCGTTGGTGAGTGCCGAAGTGACCTCGTTGGTAAGGGAGTGCCGAAGCGACCTAAGGGAAGTACCCTCGAAGGTGCTCGTCGTTCCAAGTTCTCGGTACAACCGTTCCATTCAGCTCTGTTAACCGGTATGCACCATGGCCGATGACCTCTACGATGCGATATGGTCCCTCCCAGTTGGCCGACAACTTGCCAATGGCCGACCTCGGATCCGAGACCGAGAGTTTTCTGAGGACGAGGCTTCCAACAACGAAGTGCCTCGGTTTGACCTTCCTGTCAAAGCTCTTCTTGATCTTCCGTTGGTAGATCTCCATCTTTGCCGACACGTTCTCTCGTCTTTCCTCAACAAGATCTAACTCGGCGCGTAAAGAGAGGCTGTTGACTCGCTCGTCGAATCTGATGATCCTTGATGACGGGACGAGGAACTCCACGGGTGACACAGCCTCCATGCCGAAGGCAAGTGCGAAAGGCGACTCTCGTGTCGCTTCTCTTGGCGTAGTCCTGTAGGCCCAGAGGACGTGTAAGAGCTGGTCGGCCCAAGCGCCTTTGTGGCTCTGCAGCCTTTTCTTCAACCCAATATGAAGAGAACACCGGAAAAGTAGTGTTTTGCGTTGTTTACGACCCGCTCTAAGATTTGTTCTATCAATTACTTCAACTAAAATATTTTGGAACTTTTGTTTCCTAGACAACCCATTGTTCCTGGCTTGAACTAAGGCCTCATTTAAAAAAAAAAACTTGTATTTCAATCATTTGAATCTGTTTTCCAATTTGACGTTTCCCAATGGAACTAGATGGTTCTGAGACGTAGGAAAATAGTTCAATAATTAACTCTTTCGACACCACACTTGGATATGCACTGCAACACCCCTCTCTATTGACTCCACGGGGCAGGTCACTCCCCATCTCCACACGATCTAGCACAACCTAATCACGTCGTCTGCGGAGGATAGCTGTCGGATCCAGATCTCGTCCCAGGAGCCACAGCCATCTCGAACAGAGGAATTAGGCGTCTCCTCTCCTGTGGAGAGCCTTATTTGGTGGCTTTTTTTCTTCAAAAGACTTATTTAAACATTTTATTTGTACATACGTCGCTTTGATTTACTTGGTTATGGGTCTATCGTCTAAGAAATAGTCTGCCACCTATTATTCAATTAGTTAGATTTAAATCAAGCTCCATAGTTATATTTGCATAGAAAAACCACCTTCGACCCAAAGATTTCCAAATCAACCCAAGACTCTCCATGGACTCAACCTAGACTTGCCACTAAGCTACGCCTTTTTATTTCTGCAATCCGGAATTTAAGTTGATGGTCCTTGTGTCCTAACGACAACACTAATCGACCCATCAATTTTTGACGCTGTTGCTGGAGAGTCTTTGCATGTTGATTTGGATATCTTGTGTATATTTGTTTGTGTAGAGACTAACCTTTTTCTTGTGTTCTTGTAGGTGTCCACATAAGAGTCTAAAAAAAAAGTGGAATTTTGCGAAAGAGGTAAGTACCCTCACCCCTCTTTCAAGTTTTCAAGACCAAGTGTAAATGCCATGTTTAGGGTTATTTGAAGCTTTTGCTCTCTTTATTTTGGTTAGATAGGGACATTAAATCAAAACAAAAAAAAATCAAAAAAGGAGATAAGAACAAAAACAATCTTTAATTAAAAGACTTCATCTCAAGAGTAGAAACCACACCCATAAGTCATGCATCATGTAGAGTTTGCTTTGTAAATAGTATCTCTCTACTTTGGTTAGCTTGTAGTATTTAGCTTCTTTAAGTACTTTAATTTTTGTTGTAGAGTGCGGGATGCAAGGTGAGCTCCTCTTGAACTTCTCTCCAAAAGCATGCTCATCCATAGTCATTCTTGCATAAAAACCCCTTGTTTGAGCATTTTGTGTGTTGCATTTCATCTTAAGACACTTTAAGGGCACTACCCCAAATAAGATAAGGTGGGGATTTGATCACCCTTCCTTAGCCCACAAATCACTTAATCCTTCATTGTTCATAATCTCAAGCTTTGTAAAATTGAGTAGCAAGTAACCCTAGGGCTCACACCGTGACAAGGTTATCACTTTGAGCTCTGACTCCTTTTGGATCCCGGTGTCTAAGGCTAGAGGTATAACGGCAAATGCCTAAGCGGGATTGGTGGTTCTTTAATTAGGTCCTCGCGAGAGCGGGGGGAGCCTCCCACCACCCCACCTCTTACCTGGCCGGAAACCAATCGTGAGTATGGACCCAAAGTGCACTTTGGTCACCTTGTGAGAGAGCTCACTTTTAGGTCTAGGTACACCTAAGTTGTATAAGTTAATTATTTTCCAAGATTGTTTGTCCTTGTTTAAAAGCCATCTCAAAAAAAAAGGGGGGGATAAAGTCTAGGGGTCCCTTCTTCTCTCCTTTTGTCTTAGTTCATGCACGGTAGGAGGTCTCTCAACCTCGAATTAGTTGTGCCTTATTCTGAAATTGAAAGATTCATATTTCAAGGACAACAAGAACATAATCTTGAAAGATCAAGTCCACATAATCAAGAAGCCATGGCCAACAATCAAGATCAACCTAAAACTTTGAAGGATTATTTCATTTCCAATCAATATCAACCATCCACATGCATCCAAATTCCTCAAAATCAAGCCATACAATATGAGATCAAGTTGAATACCATTCAAATGCTCCCTTCATTCTATGGCAACACAAATGAGGACCCATATAAACACATTGATGAATTCCTAGAGATTTGTTCCACAATTAAAATCCAAATTTTCTCTAATGATGCCCTCAAGTTAACTCTTTTTCCATTTTCCTTGAAAGACAAAGCAAAACATTGGTTAGGAACCTTGGGTAAAACCATAGTCATATGGGCAGAAATGCAACAATAATTTCTTAAGGAATTTTATCTCATAGGTCGAACCAATACTATGCGAAGGGCTATCACGGTTTTCACTCAAACTCCAGGAGAACAAATCCATGAATCTTGGGAGAGGTTAAAAGAATTGTTAAGGAAATGTCCTCACCATGGGTTGTCAAAATGGCAAATTGTGCAAGCTTTCTATGAAGGATTGACGGAGCCTTATAGGCAAATGGTAGATGCCTCATGTGGAGGAGCTTTCATGAGTAAGAGGATGAGGCCTATGATTTGTTTGAAACATTGAGTGAGAACTCCATTAATCATGTCTCTCTTTCATCTTATGAACGAACTGTTGGGCCGACCAAAAAGGTTGGGTTGTATGAGATCAAATCACATAGAGAGCCCGAGGTGAAAATGGACATTAACTTCATTACACAAAAATTGGAAAAGGTGGATTTGCTTGATCAAAAATTGGATCGAATCTTGGCATCTAAACTCCATGAGTCCACTAACCATCCTCATCGAATCCAAACTTGGGCCCATCTGTACCCATTAATGAAGTTTGTGCTTTATGTGCTAGTCCATCTCATCACCTCTCAGAATGCCCCACTGCTGCCCAACTCCCTCCATTTATTCAAGAGCAAGTCTAGGCTGCACAAGGATTCTCTAAGCCCGATAATGACCCATACTCCAACACTTACAATCTGGGCTGGAGAAATCATCCAAATTTCTCCTGGAAAAATCAAATTCCTCAACAACCCACCATTTCCTATGCTTCCTAAGGACCCAAGCCACAAGTACAAAATCCATATCCAACCCATCAAAATCAAACAAATTTCCAAAACAATTCCTTCCCAAGAGCACCACAAGCCCAACACTCTCAAATGGGTCAATCACCTTTCTATCAACCAAATCTTACTCTACATCATTTCCAGCAAACCTCTTTGCCCAATAGCTTTGAAGAAAAATTCATTCAACTCCAACAATTGATTTTAACTCAACAACAATCTATTTCAAAGTTGGAGAACCAAATTGGGCAACTTGCTTAGGCCACCACGAGGAGAGAGGTGGATCAACTACCGAGTCAACCTATTGCTAACCCGCGCAATCATCCTCCAGGTTTCCCACCTCAAGCAAGCCTCTTGCCTCAGCCAAATCCCACCTCTACCTAACCCTCTACCTCAATCAGGCCCACAACCCTCTAAGGCCCCACCATTTGAAAATGCTAAAGCCATCTCAGCCCTTCGTAGTGGAAAAGTGTTGATGGACGGATATAAAAACTCTAAGTCCCAAGAGGATGGTGACTTCCTTAAAGATAAAACTCTTGATGATGTGGAGGAAGGATAAGCAAAAGAGAGTGAAGATGTAGAAGAACCCAAGTTGGGGGAGAGAGTAAAGAAAAGGAAGGACAAGAAGAAGATCCTAGCAAGTATCGACCAAAAGCCCCTTTTCCCTCCGCCTTATTTTCTAAGCCGAGCAACAAGAAGAAATTGGCTCAAAATGAGGAGAAGATTGAATTATTTAAGCAAGTTAATATAAACATCCAACTCCTTGATGCGATCAAGCATGTGCCAGCTTATGCAAAGTTTCTTAAGGAAATGTGCACCCAAAGGCGTGAACCATAAAATAGTTTTAAAAAAGTAAGGTTGTCAGAGGATGTTAGCGCCTTGTTGCTAGATAAACTACCGCAAAAGTTGAAAGATCCTGGGACCCCACTCATTTCATGCAATATAGAAGATATCACATTTGATAGAGCTCTCTTGGACTTAGGAACATGTGTGAATTTGTTACCAACATCTATTTGTGAGAAGTTTGATATTGGAGAGTTGAAACCCACATCTGTGATCCTTCAACTGGCTGATAGATCTGTCAAAACACCTCGTGGGTTGATTGAAGATGTCATAGTCAAAGTCAATGATTGTTATTTTCCAGTAGATTTTCTCATCCTAGATATGGCCTCATCCCGGGAATTGAATCACACTACGATCATCCTTGGCCGCCCTTTCCTTGCCACAGCAAAGGCAAACATCGATTGTGCTTCTGGTACCTTGGAGATAACCTTTGGAGATCAAAAAGTCAAAATCAATATTTTTAAGGCTTCCAAGTACCCAAACCAAGATGAAGAATGCCATGTTGTGGACATTGTAGATAGCATTGTGGAAAATAATTTTGACATTCATCAAGATCATGAGGAAGAGGCCAACTTGTTGATTCATTGGCTTAGAGTTGAACCCTTGCCATCCTTACAATCTGAGCCTGCACTCCCTTCTATTGAATCTCCTCCTTCTCTTGAGCTCAAACCTCTACCAATTCCCTTAAATATGCATTTTTGGGTTCAGACCAAACATTGCCTATGATTATAGCATCTGATCTTAGCTCTGGCCAAGAGGTGCAACTTCTCAATGTCCTTAAGTCTCATCAGAGTGCTATAGGTTGAACCATAGCAGATCTTAAGAGGATTAGCCCATCAATTTGCATGCACCATATTTATTTGGAGGAAAATGCAAAACCAAGTAGGGAAATGCAAAGAAGATTGAATCCAATAATGAAAGAAGTGGTCAAGAAAGAAGTAGTCAAGTGGCTTGATGCAGGCATAACCTACCCAATCTCCGATAGTCAATGGGTGAGCCGGATCCAAGTTGTTTCAAAAAAATCGGGCTCACAGTGGTGATTAATGATCAAGGAGAATTGATGCCCACAAAATTGACCACTGGATGGAGAGTTTGTATTGACTATAGGAAGCTCAATTCCATGACCAAAAAGGACCATTTTCCTCTCCCTTTCATTGACCAGATTTTAGAGAAATTGGCTGGGCAAAAATATTTTTACTTTCTAGATGGGTACTCAGGGCACAACCAAGTTGCCATCTACCCTGAAGACCAAGAGAAAACCACATTCACTTTCCTATATGGAACCTTTGCTTTTCGAAGAATGCCATTCAGATTGTGTAATGCACCTGCAACATTTCAAAGGTGCATGATGGCCATCTTCTCTAGCATGGTGGGAGACTTTTTAGAAATTTGCATGGATGATTTCTCAGTGTTTGGTGACTCTTTTGAAGATTGTTTGATTCATTTGAAAAGATTCTTAGAGAGATGCATTGAAACCAATCTAGTGTTAAGTTGGGAGAAAAGTCATTTTATGGTGAAAGAAGGGTTAGTCCTTGGGCACATAGTCTCAAAGAGGGGGTTGAAGTGGACAAAAGCCAAAATTGAGTTGATTTCTAACCTCCCTCCCCCAAACTCTATCAAACAAATTTGCTCTTTTCTTGGCCATGCCGGTTTCTATTGCCGGTTTATCAAGGATTTCCCTAAAATTGTCCGATCTTTAACAAATTTGCTAGCAAAAGATGTCCCATTCCAATTAGATGAACCTTGTCTCAAGGCCTTTGAAACCTTGAAGGAGGCGTTGACTAAAGTTCTAATTCTCCAAACTCCTAATTGGTCATTGCCATTTGAGATCATGTGTGATGTCTTTGACTATGCTATAGGAGCTATTTTAGGGCAAAGAATAGACAAACACCCTGTTGTGATATACTATGTGAGTCGAACACTCTCGGATACCCAAATGAACTATACCACCACAAAAAAGAGCTTCTCTCGGTAGTATTTGCCCTAGAAAAAATTCGATCCTACATATTGTTAGTTATGGGTGTCCTCAAGCCAATCATAACTTGTACAATCTTGTTCTTTGATAATAATAATAAGGCTTTTATATTCATTATGTGTAATTCGTTTACCGTTTCATTATGAAGTCCATGAATATACGCAATGGATATTAATTATGATGAGATCATAACAATGAGATTAATATCCTTAAACGTATATTCTTAATTGTTCCTAGTCGGAGGATATTCGAGAAGGACATCAGATATCCGGTTATACTAGTACAGGTTGCACCTGCTCATATGATGAGGGTGACTGGTCTCATAGTCACTTGTGTGGAGACACTAAGGTAAATCTGTAGGTGCTCATTGGAGAATGAGTTCACTGAACTGATCCGTTATGAATCGCTGGATGGTAATGTTACCTAACTGTCAACCAGCTAGATTCATTGTCACAGTGGCGTGATTGGTCCTTAGACCTGAGACACCAAGGACACCTTGTCGGTGGACTTCTAGATTTTGACCTTGACTTATAGATCTCTAGCCATGGGGTCTTAATCAGTTAAGTGTTCGGATCTAGCGGAATACCTTCGAAGGTGATTGTGTGGTCAACATGGGATCGCTCGCTCTCGGTAATAAGAGAGTGAATACTCTAGGGAAAGATGCCTAATAGTCCCTGGCCAGAGCAAGACTACTTATCAGAAAAGGAGTTTTCTGATAATGCTATGCGGCATCTAAATCAAGTGAGTGCGCACATTAGGGTTTGACAGTTGACCATACCCTAAGTGCACTCGAGAGCATTATACGAGCGAAGGATTTTAGTCACGTGGTAACTGATGACAGAAAAAGGTTCTTTGATTGGGTTGCTGAACCCCAATGCTTTCCAGGATCAAGTGGTGTTGCTTGACACCTAACTTGATTGGAAGCCCGATCAATTATCGTGAGACGATAATTGATTGTGTAATTAATTAATATGAGATATTAATTAATTGCAATAAGTCAATAAAGAGTTATTGGGCTTAATGGGCAGAAAACTAGACTAGCACTTGGGCCTAGAGGGTCACACGCAATAGAGTTCCGAGCAGACTGGGCAGGATGGTCGTTATAGACAATAAATGGGTTTTCGTGAAAAACCGCAGTGTCTATAAGTATTAGCGGAGAGTCAAACCCTTGGCCAAGCTCCAGGCTCTCTCCCTGGCCACCCCACTCCTCTCTCTCTCCAGGGCGCCCCCACCTCGTCTCTCTCCTCTCTCTCTGGCACATGGTGGAGTTGAGATCCGGGAGACGCGTGGAGACCGAGGAGATCCCGTCTGCGTCCGGAGCTCACGTGGATACGTCTAGAGGCCGGACACCTGAACGGCTTGAAGCACCAGCGCCTCCAGCGCCACTTCCTCCCCGGATTCGGGAGTTTCGCAACCCCGCAAAGGTAAAGATAAGATCTTTCTGTGCGCGGGTTTACGTTTTGTGTTCGATCCGACCGCCGGCAACGATATGTACGGGAGGGAATCGCGTTTCCGCTGCACTCTGTACGAAACCTTTCAGTGGTATCAGAGCCAGGTTGCTGATTCGGTCGGTATCGGCGTCTTATGAACGTCATTTCATGTGTTTTTGTCGATTCCCGTTCTGCATGAATCCCTAATCTTTATCTCGTTCTTGGGTCGCACATGGGATGTGCACTTCCCGTTTGGTACATGGAAGTTGTTCCCGGTACCAAGGGCTTCGAGAAGAACCCATCGTGGCATCGTTTGGCTCTCTGTGGAGGCCACACGATCCTCTGCAAGATGCCTTCATTGTGCAGGTTTCGCTTTCTTGGACAGTCCAAGATGGGGCGATTTTTGCAGGTTTTTGGAGTTTTCTCCGGGGTTTTCTGGGCGTTTGGGGGCGATGGGAGTCAATCTCCGGTGCCGCCGCCGGCGTCCGCGGCCGCCGGAGGCGGCGCGGGGGCCGGCGAGGCCGCCCTCCGTTCGGGCGGAGGGGGCGACCCCGCGCGGGTCGCTCGCGGATCCCGCGCGGGTCCGCCCGCGGGTAAGTCGTGGGCGGACCCCCCGCGGGTCCCTAGCGGGCCGCGATCGGATCCGGCCCGCGCCGGATCCGACCGTCCCTTTTTCCCCATTTTTTTAAGTTTTTAATGTTTCTAAATTGTTTAAACACCAGAAAAATTCTTTAAAAAATCCAGAAATTTCTGAAATTAGTTTTAAGAGTTTTAAAATTATTTTAGCTCTCTGTAAATTAATTTTCAGATGTTTGACCCAATGTTTAATTAGTTTAAGGGAATTCTAAAATTGTTTTAGTTATTTCCTACCATCTAATTAATGCATGTTAATTAATTTAAGAATGTGATTCTTGTTAAATTAATTAACTGTAAATTTTGGCGGATTCATGCAGCAACGGTGAATGGCATTTATCTAAAGTTGTTTAGATGTTATCCATGTTAGCTAAATTGTTTAGTTAATTGATTTTTAAAATATAATTATTATATTTTTGAAATAAAAGTTATTTCAGAAGTAATTATGTGATGATTGCTTATTGATGCATGTGATGTGTTGATGTGTGGATGAATGATCATGGACTTAGATGTCATGTGATGATGTTTATGGTTAATGGCATGTGATGTAATTTATGAGGACTGCGTGCCTCCCTTTCTCCCTCTATTAAATCCGGGTTGTACATTCTATCTCCCTCCTGTTATGTACTCCCCTTGACTTGTTCAAGGTTTCTTATTATTATCTGATGTACATTTATGGGCCTGCGAGCCCAATTTAAATATTACTTGTAATTATAAGAAGCGGATTGGCGGAGATGGAGGAGAGTACCATGCAGGACCTTCATGGAGATAGAGTTACATCAAGCAAATGCATTCGATGCGGGGCTGCCACTTATTCACCGTGTTTGTGGATTACCAACTGGCTCTGGTAATGCCACTCTAGATTAAAGTCCATGATCATCCATCATTTTTCTTCATATATATGATATATGTGGAATGTGCTTTGATATATATAATTAAATATATGATATTCCAAATTCTATATATCAATAGCACGCAGATATAGAGACCAAGATAAAATATATCAAAATCCCTCCTTGTTTAAATTTTAAGCCGTAGCGTAATCATTAAGAATGAATTACGTGGCCCTCCATCATTATAGTTTTAGGATTGCCATTAGATCGAGGCAAGTTTGTTGTGCTATCCACAAGGCTTGCCAAATCTGATGACAGACTAAAACTATGGCATAGTGATGCCCTAAACGGGATAGAGGACCGGTGTAGCTTTGTTGTGCTATCCACAAGGGCTACATCCAAGTCTATGCTCGTTACGTAATGATGGTACTGCTTAGACTGGATTTAATGACTTGTTGTGCTATCCACAAGGTCATTAAAATTCAGGGCCAAAATAAGATCGGATATTGCAAGAGTTGCAAGTGTCAAGAGTTGACCGCTTTCAGATCATAGTGTGGTTTGTTGTGCTATCCACAAGATCATGCTATGAGTCTGTAAGATTCTGATCCCCACTAGGAGACCGTCGGAGTCTCCCATTCTGTATATCTGAGGGTTATACAGTCTGTCGGAAAATAGTGGGAGCTAATCTTGATTAAAGTCCTAATCTAGATTTAATTATTATTATGAACATCTGCTAATTGTGTTTACATTTCCTTTATAGGCAAAAATGTTGTCAGGTAACCCACTCCGTGGCATACTGGATGCCAACAAATTGACAGGCCCGAACTACTCGGATTGGCTCAGGAACCTGAAGATTGTCCTCAGGTCTGAGCGCATTGCCTATGTCTTGGAAGGTGAGATCCCAGCTGAACCACCCCTAGACGCACCAGAAGGGGAAACACTTGAATTTGCAAAGTGGAAGGAGGATTCCACTCTGGCCCAATGCTACATGCTTTCCTCAATGAGCAATGAGTTGCAAAGGCAGCATGAGAACATGGATGCTAGATCCATCATGCAGCACTTGCAGGCCCCCATCATGGTTTGTCGAGATGGCAAATAGTTCAAGCTTTTTATGAAGGTTTAACTGAATCAAATAGGCAGATGGTTGATGCTTCGTGTGGAGGAGCATTCATGACTAAGAGCGAGGATGAGGCATATAATCTGTTTGAGACATTGAGTGAGAATTCTGTCAATCATGTCTCACTCTACTCTTATGAGAGAGCGTTAGGACCTATAAGAAGGCATGGATGTATGAAGTAAAAGGGAGAGGAGAATCAGATTCTAGGGTAGAAGATCTGATAGCTAGACTTGACCAAAGATTGGAGCAGAAGTTGGAACAAAAATTCGATCAATTATTATCTTTGACTGGGCAAATCACACCCAAAATTTCTCAACAACCTGAAACTTGTGCTATGTGTGCTAGCCCAGCTCATCCCACCAGTGCTTGTCCCACTACTGCCCAATTACCTCCTTTCATTCAGGAACAAGTCCAAGCTGCATAAGGTTTTCACAGACCCTCCTACGATCCATACTCTAACTCTTACAATCCTGGTTGGAGAAATCACCCAATTTTTCATGGAAAAATCAATCCGAGCAAGTTTCCCAACCTACCTTCAAGCAATGCATGTACGGTCAATCCTATCCCAATCAAAATTCGGGATTTGGCCAATCTTCTAACTCCAAACCTCCACAAATCCAAGGAAGTCAAATTCCAATCAATTTGCTCATACAAATTTCCAACAACCTTCATATCAACAACCACCTCCTCAACCTAACTGGGATGATAAAATGAATCAACTCCAGAACATGATGGCGACTCTATGCCAAACTGTGCAAGAACAACAAACTCAATATCAAACTCAAAACCAAAATTTTCAACAAAATTTTGCAAGGATAGAGTCCCAAATTGCTGACGTATGTCAAAGGAGGGAGTCTGGCAATTGCCAAGTCAAGCTGTAGCAAACCCAAGGAACAACCCTCCCGGATTCTATCAATACCATCAGGGCCAGGGGTACAGACCACCACTTGTTAGACCAATGTATCTCCACCACAAAACCAACAAACAAGCTTTTGTTCAGAATATTCCAGCACCACAATTTCAAAATCAACCTATACAAGAGGACCATCCTCCTACCCAAGCTGGGGGCTCCCAAGTAGAAAATGTGAAAGCTGTGCTAACCTTAAGAAGTGGGAAAATCAGAATAAATCCTCACCCTCACATGTCAACATTGAATGAGGATAAAGAAAATGAAATTGAGCTCTTTGAAGAGTATAGCAGGGTAGAGAGATATGAGATATCCAAGGCCCTGTTCAGAGCTCGCATGGCAGAGGGGTCTTCAGTACAGACTCATGTGCTGAAGATGATAGAGTGGATTGAGAGGCTCGAGGGGCTTGGTTTTCCTCTTGACAAGGAACTGAGCACGGACCTCATTCTCCAATCACTTCCAGATTCATTTTCCCAGTTCATTGTGAACTTCACAATGAACAAGATTGAGGTGAGTTTAGTTGAGATGCTCAACATGCTGAAGACTGCTGAGGGCAACCTTAAGAAGGAAAAGCCCACTGTTCTCATGGTTGGAAAGTCCAACAAGAAGAGGAAAGCAGTGCAAGCCTTTAAGAAAGGCAATGTAAAGAAGCAGTCCAAGCAGAAGCAAAAGAAGGACATAAGCAAAGGAGAGGAAAAGAGTGAGTGCTTCCACTGCAAGAAGAAGGGGCACTGGAAAAGAAATTGCAAGGACTACCTTGCAATGAAGGCTCAGGCGAAGCAGAAGCTTGGCGAAGCTTCAGGTATCTATATGATAGATCTTCACTTGTCTATTAGAGATTCTACATCTTGGGTTTTAGACACTGGATGTGCTTCTCATGTCTGCAATGATGTGCAGGTGCTGACAAGTAGAAGGAAGCTGAGCAAGGGCGAGGTGAACTTGAGGCTTGGAAACGGCGCAAGTGTTGGTGCACACACTGTGGGACAGTGAAGCTCAAGTTACCCTCAGGAGATTTGCTTTTATTAGATGATTGCTACTTTGTGCCTAGTATCATTAAGAACATTATTTCTGTTTCTTGTTTAGACAGAATTGGATACAAGTTTACCATTGAGAACAATAGTTGTTCAGTTCATTTGAGAAATAAACTAGTTGCTTTAGCAAATTTGGTGAATGGTTTTGTATCTGCTTGATGTTTCTTATGAAAATCTCCATGTTGATGTTTCTCCTAAGAGAAGTAAGAATAGTGTGAACACTGCCTACTTATGGTATTGTAGGCTTGGTCACATTGGCGAGAATAGGCTTCAAAAGTTGCATAAGAATGGATACTTGGATCCATTTGATTATGAATCATATGCAACTTGCGAATCCTGTTTAATGGGTAAGTTGACCAAATCTCCATTTAGTGGACATGGAGATAGGGCCAAGGACATATTGGAACTAATACACTCGGATGTATGTGGTCCAATGTCTACCTAAGCCAAGGGTGGCTACTCATACTTCATTACATTCAAGGATGACTACTCAAGGTTCGGATTTGTTTACTTAATGAAGTACAAATCTGAAGCCTTTGGGAAATTCCAAGAATTTAAGAATGAAGTTGAGAAGCAAACTGGAAAGAGCATTAAAATCCTACGGTCAGACCGAGGAGGTGAATACTTTAGTACAGAGTTCACACAATTCTTAAAGGATAATGGTATCCTTTCTCAATGGACTCCCCCCTATACACCACAGATGAATGGTGTATCGGAAAGGAGAAATCAGACCTTGTTGGACATGGTACGATCTATGATGAGCCGTTCACAGTTACCAGTTTCCCTATGGGGATATGCGCTAGAGTCAGCGGCATATCTGCTGAACAGGGTTCCCAGTAAATATGTGTCTTCTACTCCATATGAGATATGGAAGGGTAGAAAGCCTGATTTTAAACATGTTAAAATCTGGGGCTGTCCTGCCCATGTAAAGAAACACGACCCAGATAAACTGGACTCCAGAACTGATAAGTGCAGGTTTGTTGGATACCTAAAAGAAACATTTGGGTACTACTTTTACCATCCTGGTGAACAAAGAGTGTTTGTTGCCAGGAGAGCTGTCTTCTTGGAAGAGGAGTACCTTACCCAAGAGGACAGTGGGAGTAAGGTAGATCTAGAAGAGGTTCTAGATCCACAGACTGTGCAAAGTCCACCAGTTGAAACATCAGTTCCGGAACCTATTCAGAAATATACACACATTCAGCGTAGGTCTGGTAGAGTACCTAGACAGCCTGAAAGATATGCTGGACATATCAGTGAAGGCATGTCTTATAATGAGGATGATGATCCAAAGACCTACCAAGAGGCTGTTAATAGTCCTCAGTCAAGAAATTGGCGAGATGCCATGAATTCTGAGATGCAGTCCATGTACACCAACCAAGTTTAGAACTTGGTAGACTTGCCTGAAGGTATTGTACCTATTGGGTGGAAGTGGATCTTTAAGAGAAAGATCGGTGCAGATGGACAGATCGACACTTATAAGGCAAGGTTGGTGGCAAAGGGGTATCGTCAAAGGCAAGGAATTGACTATGATGAAACTTTCTCACCAGTTGCCATGATAAAGTCGATCAAAATTCTTCTCGCCATTGCTGCATACTTTGATTACGAGATCTGGCAGATGGATGTAAAGACTGTTTTCCTCAATGGAAACATTGAGGAAGAAGTGTATATGATATAGCCTGAGGGTTTTACATCCAAAGAGTGTCCAGATAAAGTATGCAAGCTTCAAAGGTCTATCTATGGATTGAAGCAAGCTTCTCGTAGTTGGAACATAAGGTTTGATGAGGCTATCAAATCTTATGACTTCATTAAGAATGAAGATGAACCATGTGTGTATAAGAAAATCAGTGGGAGTGCTATCACTTTTCTCATACTTTATGTTGATGACATCTTGCTCATTGGGAATGATGTAGGGATGTTATCATCAGTAAAGGTTTGGTTGTCAAAGAACTTCTCCATGAAGGATTTGGGAGAAGCATCCTACGTATTGGGAATACGTATCTATAGAGATAGATCCAAGAGGATGATTGGCTTGACCCAATCAGTGTACATAGATACCATTGTCAAAAGGTTTGGCATGGAAAACTCCAAGAGAGGTCTCATACCAATGAGACATAGGATTAATCTCTCTAAGGAGCAATCTCCTAAGACTCCTGAAGAGAGGGCAGTCATGGATAGAGTCCCCTATGCTTCGGCTATAGGGTCTATCATGTATGCCATGCTATGTACAAGGCCTGATGTGGCATTTGCTCTAAGTGTTACAAGCAGATATCAGGCAAATCCAGGTGAAACACACTGGATGGCAGTGAAATGTATCCTTAAGTACTTGAGAAGGACTAAGGATATATTTCTGGTTTATGGAGGAGGGGACTTGAAACTTCGGGCATACACTGACTCGAGTTTCCAGTCAGATCCAGATGATAGCAAGTCTACATCTAGGTTTGTGTTCACCTTAAACAGAGGTGCAGTGAGCTGGAAGAGTTCTAAGCAAGAAACCACTGCAGACTCGACGACAGAAGCTGAGTACATTACTGCAGCTGAAGCCGCCAAGGAGGCAGTGTGGATGAAGAAGTTCATCACCGACCTTGGTGTGGTGCCGGGTAACTCTGATCTGATCCCATTGCTGTGTGACAACAATGGGGCCATTGCACAAGTGAAAGAGTCGCGGTCTCATCAGAAGTCAAAGCACATTCTGAGGCGATTTCACCTGATCAGGGAGATTATCACTAGAGGAGATGTACTGGTGGAAAGAGTTCCTTCAGTTGACAACATTGCAGATCCACTGACGAAGCCTTTGACTCAAATTGTGTTTGAGCGCTACCTAGAGTCTATGGGACTAAGATATAAAGGTGATTGGCTTTAGTCCAAGTGGGAGATTGTTAGTTATGGGTGTCCTCAAGCCAATCATAACTTGTACAATCTTGTTCTTTGATAATAATAATAAGGCTTTTATATTCATTATGTGTAATTCGTTTACCGTTTCATTATGAAGTCCATGAATATGCGCAATGGATATTAATTATGATGAGATCATAACAATGAGATTAATATCCTTTAAACGTATATTCTTAATTGTTCCTAGTCGGAGGATATTCGAGAAGGACATCAGATATCCGGTTATACTAGTACAGGTTGCACCTGCTCATATGATGAGGGTGACTGGTCTCATAGTCACTTGTGTGGAGACACTAAGGTAAATCTGTAGGTGCTCATTGGAGAATGAGTTCACTGAACTGATCCGTTATGAATCGCTGGATGGTAATGTTACCTAACTGTCAACCAGCTAGATTCATTGTCACAGTGGCGTGATTGGTCCTTAGACCTGAGACACCAGGACACCTTGTCGGTGGACTTCTAGATTTTGACCTTGACTTATAGATCTCTAGCCATGGGGTCTTAATCAGTTAAGTGTTCGGATCTAGCGGAATACCTTCGAAGGTGATTGTGTGGTCAACATGGGATCGCTCGCTCTCGGTAATAAGAGAGTGAATACTCTAGGGAAAGATGCCTGATAGTCCCTGGCCAGGCAAGACTACTTATCAGAAAAGGAGTTTTCTGATAATGCTATGCGGCATCTAAATCAAGTGAGTGCGCACATTAGGGTTTGACAGTTGACCATACCCTAAGTGCACTCGAGAGCATTATACGAGCGAAGGATTTTAGTCACGTGGTAACTGATGACAGAAAAAGGTTCTTTGATTGGGTTGTTGAACCCTAATGCTTTCCAGGATCAAGTGGTGTTGCTTGGCACCCAACTTGATTGGAAGCCCGATCAATTATCGTGAGACGATAATTGATTGTGTAATTAATTAATATGAGATATTAATTAATTGCAATAAGTCAATAAAGAGTTATTGGGCTTAATGGGCAAAAAGCTGGACTAGCACTTGGGCCTAGAGGGTCACACGCAATAGAGTTCCGAGCAGACTGGGCAGGATGGTCGTTATAGACAATAACTGGGTTTTTGTGAAAAACCGCAGTGTCCATAAGTATTAGTGGAGAGTCAAACCCTGGGCCAAGCTCCAGGCTCTCTCCCTGGCCGCCCCACTCCTCTCTCTCTCTCCAGGGCGCCCCCACCTCTTCTCTCTCCTCTCTCTCTGGCACATGGTGGAGTTGAGATCCGGGAGACGCGTGGAGACCGAGGAGATCCCGTCTGCATCCGGAGCTCACGTGGATACGTCTAGAGGTCGGACACTTGAACGGCTTGAAGCACCAGCGCCTCCAGCGCCACTTCCTCCCCGGATTCGGGAGTTTCGCAACCCCGCAAAGGTAAAGATAAGATCTTCCTGTGCGCGGGTTTACGTTTTGTGTTCGATCCGACCGCCGGCAACGATATGTACGGGAGGGAATCGTGTTTTCGCTGCGCTCTGTACGAAACCTTTCACATATTAGGGGTCAAAGTCATCATGTATTCTGACCATTTTGCCCTCAAGTACTTGTTATCAAAGAAGGAAGCAAAGCCTCGTTTGATTAGATGGATCTTATTGCTCCAAGAATTTGACCTTGAGATTCCGGACAAGAAAGGGTCGTAGAATGTGGTGGCTGACCACCTGTCTAGGATTGCCATCCCGGAAGGAGTCCCCCTAAATGATTCATTTCCATATGAACATCTTTTGACTGTCTCCCATACTTCAACACCGTGGTATGCACACATTGTAAACTATAAAGTTGTAGGAAGAATGCCCCAAGGATGGACCAAGCCGCAAAGGGACCGATTTCTCTCTCAGGACAAATACTACATTTGGGAGGACCCCGAATTCTTCAAGATTTGCCTTGACGAACTCATTAGAAGATGTGTCCCCGAGTTTGGGCAACAAAGCATTTTAAATTTTTGTCACACTCTAGCTTGTGGGGGGCATTTCTCAGAAAGAAAAACTACAGCCAAGATTCTAGAAAGTGGATTTTACTGGCCGTCCCTATTCAAAGATGCCCACAAATTTAGCCAAGAATGTCCTAGATGTGAAGTTGTAGGAAACATGTCAAAGAAGGACATGATGCCACTCAACCCCATTTTGATTGTTGACATTTTTGATGTTTGGGGAATAGATTTCATGGGACCATTCCCTCCATCATCAGGGAATGAGTACATTTTAGTGGCCGTTGACTATGTCTCCAAATGGATTGAGGCGATAGCTACAAGAACTAATGATCACAAAGTGGTGCTAAAATTTGTCCAAAAGAACATATTCACTAGGTTTGGGATTCCTAGAGCCATCATTAGTGATGGAGGCAGTCATTTCAATAATCACCAACTTAGGACCTTCCTCAGGAAATATGGCATCACACATAAAATAGCTACATCTTACCATCCTCAGACAAGTGGGCAAGTGGAGATTTCAAATAGAGAAATCAAAATTTTTTGCAAAAGATGGTTAGGCCCGATCGAAAAGATTGGTCAGACAGGCTAGATGATGCATTGTGGGCCTACCGAACTGCCTTTAAAACCCCCATTGGAATGTCTCCCTTTAGATTGGTCTATGGTAAAGCCTGTCATTTACCAGTGGAACTAGAGCATAGGGCCTATTGGGCTATCAAAAAGATCAATTTAGACTTGGGGTTGGCTGGGAAAAATAGGTTCCTTCACTTGAATGAGCTAGATGAATTGCATAAGGAAGCCTATGAAAATTCCCTTCCCAACTTTACAAAGAGAAGATGAAGACTTTTCATGATCGACATATCTTGAGGAAAACCTTTAAACCAGATCAAAAGGTTTGGCTTTTCAACTCTAGGTTGAAGTTATTCTCAGGAAAGCTTAGATCTAGATGGGATGGGCCTTTCATAGTGGACAAAGTATTCCCACATGGAGCCGCTGAAATTCATTACCCAAAGAATGGGGATACTTTTAAGGTAAATGGCCAAAGACTCAAACCTTACATTTCAGAAATCTCAGATGAAAAGATTATTGAAAAACTCAAATTGATGAATCCAACCGAGTGAGAAGTATCACTCCGTCTGGCTAAAGATGTTAAATTTTACTTTTTGGGAGACAACCCAACATTTTTGTGACTTTTGTTTGTTTGATGGATGCTTTGTATATAGGAGTCTGGGGCAGTGACACGTCAATCTCCTCCAGCCTTGAATCAGGTTGTATCCCTCTATCCTAGAGTTTTTGTTGATTTGCATTCTTATTTAAGTTGGGGGGAGAGAATAGTGTTAGCATGTACAAGCTCTTATTTTGTATATCTAAATATATATATATATATATAAGAAGAAGAAAGGGAAGACTACGTCATTCTCCATGTAAAGCATTTTTTTTTTTTTTGAAGGATGGTGTGATCTTAAGCATTTGCTTGTAAGGAAAGTGAATAAAGAGCTAAACATGATTGGTTACATTCGTACTACCTTTCTCAGGATATATTTGAATCTTCATGGAACTTACACAATTGAACTAATCAAGTGTCCATTCTAGGATATCGAGAATCCTGTTTATCACCTAGGATAATGGCTGATATCTTACACCTCTATCAATGATCTATTCTGGGAAAAAGCTACCTGCCGAAAAAAAAAAAAAGTTTGGATTGCTCAACACTTAGTAACCGGAGCCTCTTCCATAAGAGGATTCGTGTCAAACAGTGCAAAGAATGCCAAGAAAAAAAAAGGGAGAGAAAATAAATGTTGGATAGCCCGACACTTAGTAACCGGAGCCGCTTCAGTAAGAGGATTTGCGTCAAATGGTGTCGGGGGACCAATAAATGAAAAAAAATGCAAAAAAAAGGGCAGGCAATGTGAAGCTACCCATGAATCAAGGATAAAAGTCGGAAGTGGAGGTTGATGTCATTCTTAAGTGATAAGGGGAAATCTCATGTACCCTTTTTTTGACACTTTCATAAGAATTAAAGTTGCACTAAAGCACTAAGGGAAATGAAGTTTTGTCTATATCCTGAGGAGCTTGTAATGATATTAACCTACATGTTATGACTCTAAGGCTCACCAACCAAACTTGATGTGTGTGAAGTCACATATCATTCTTACCCCGATAATCCTTTGCACGAAGAATAATACTAGCTTTCATTTCTAGGGACTAGCAATGTTTAAGTTGGGGGGTGTGATGAGTCCTTATTTTTATCCAAAACATATCGAATAGACCTCTCTTTTTTGAGATTTTGAATAGAATTTGCATCATTTTTTGTGAATATCATTATTGTTCTATAAAAACTAAAATGTTTACATTTTGTGCAGATAGTGATGTCTTTCGGAAGTTCAGTATGTATATTCTTGTATCACTCTCTCTCTCTACATCTTAATCTCTTGCTTTCTTTTCCCTCTCCATTCACCACAAATATGCATGTGTAAATATTTGTATATATATATTCCATGTAAATGGATATGTGCATATGTATGTGTGTCTTTATATTTATGTAAAATAGATAGATATGTGTGTGTATGTATTAGTGTATATACATATTCATATGTTTATATATATATATATATATATATATAATATATATGTATAAGTGCATATATATGTGTCTTTATTTATATATGTATGGGCATATATATATCTATGTGTGTGTTTGTAAATACCCACACACTTTTTTTTGGATAGTAAAGCAACACTAGTATTTCACTTAAAAGAAGTACAGAGAGTACACATGAGGTAGACTTCTGCCAGTGGAAACTGCACAATACAATAGGGAAAGCCCAAGAAACAATCTACCTAAAGGACCGAAGGTCCATACATCATGGGACAAGAGCCCAACTCAACCGGAGACAAGGAAGACGACCATACATCGGAGAACCGCCGATCGTCGCACGCTACCAGGCACCCCGAAGGGCACAAGTTGGGGATGCAAATGCACAGGGGCGCACACATATGCGCTAACAGGGGAAGCACGCATACGAGGCTGGGAGGCGCACAGATCTGCTGAGCACCGACGCCGACGGGTTTCGGCGAAGGGACAGCAGGGTTGAGTAGGCCCGCAGCAAATCTTGGCACTGCTGGGGGAGCTCGCCTGAGCCGGAGCAGGACGATGCGTGAGGAGCTTCTGCAAACCGCATACAGGGGAGCTTGCCCGTTGGAAACAACAAGAGTTCTCTGGGAACCTACACAAACACAAACCATACCTAGATAGACGCCGATGCCGAAACGCCGGACTCCCGTCGAACACATGTCAACCGACCGGGAACAGAACCTCTCCAATGACAAGGGGAACCCTTGTCTGAGGAGAACCAAAACTCTCCAACGGAGAGACAAAACCAACCCCATCAAGAGGAAGAACAACAGTCACACGAACATCGGAGGCAGGGGGGATCCTCAACTGTGGACAGAGGGGGGGTACAGCCGGAGACAAAGACGGAGACGGAGGGGGGAGGGGGCAAAAGCCTCCTCCTCTCCGGATGAAGCCGACGGCATGGAGAACCCTGAGATGGTATCCTGAGCAGACGACGGTTCCAGAGAAGAGAGCCCTCCACGGAGACGGGTCCTCTGCAACCGCGACGGGGCGGGGGGAGGACACCACCCGAGCAAAACAGTGGCGGCGCCGGAAGTGGAGACGGGGAAGATGACGGGGGGGAGGGGGCTGAGCCCCCTCCCCAACAGGGAGGCGAAAGAAATGGGGCAAGCCTAAAAAAATCCCGAAGCTTCTCTCTCTAGAAAAGTCTAGCGAGAGAAGCCAATCCGCACCCACACACACACATATAATGCATGCATACATAGATGTATATATGTATATTATAATACTCATAGTTATTTACACATAATGCACACCTCCTCTCACCTCTTCACACATCATCACGCCACTCTCCCTCTCTCTCACCTATCTCTTCTTCTCACCTCTTCACAGACCATCTGGCCACCTTCTCTCTCTCTTACAACACCTCCACCCACACTGCCATGCCACACACACATGCGCCTCTCCCCTCTCTCTCTCTCACCATGCACCAACAGCATGCATGTGTGTCTATATTTAAATAGGTGTGGGTGTGTTTATGTTTTAAATATATGTGTTGTGTGTATATATATATATATGGATGTAAGTGTATATTTAAATATGTATGTGTGTGAATGTGTTTATAGGTGTGCATGTGTGTATATTTAAATATATATGTATATGTGTATGTGTGCATATTATATATTTATATATACGTATGTATGCATATTAAATATATATGTATGTGTGCATGTGAGTATATATTAAAAATATATGTGTATGTGACTATATTTATATATGTGTGTATGTATTTATATTTAAATATATGTGTATGTGAGTACATTTAAAGATGTGTATATATTAAATACTATCTCATCTCATTCTTCATCACCCTCTCATACCACCTATCACCCATGCAGCAGCCATCTCACTCCTCCCATGCACACACACACACACACACACGTCCCTACCACCTTCCCACACATGCACACACACCTCACCATGCCATACCTCTCCCACTCCTCACTGTCATGCACAATCCACATTACTCCCCTCCTTACCACCTACATAACCACCTTAACCATACCACATCTTGCTACAGCCGCCTTCCTCCTACTAAACACTACTACCTCCCATGCTGCCACAGTGCCACCTTACCTCCTCTTTCACACAATTCACAGCCCCTCACCTCCCACATTGCCACACGTCCCTGCCACCTTGTTGTGCTGCAGCTTTTCCATGCATGCAGTACACAAGCACACCCTCACCTCCACTCACACCTACTACGTGTATATGTTTATGTGTTAACTTTATATTTGTGTGTCCATGTATGTGTGTATATTTAAATTATGTATATCTATATGTATGTGTGTATATTTAAATATATATATATATGTATGTATGTGTGCATATTAAATAGATAGATATGTGTGTGTATGTGCTTATATTAAAATATATGTGTGTAGGTTAAGTAGTTGTAGACCCATATATGGATGCATTTATCTAGGTGCTGGAAGCTATACAAGTGCATACACATATTAAGATGTATATTTTATCACCTCACTCCTCCTGCTTTTAGCCGCTGCCACCTCTCCCATCTCCCTACTCCTCCACAACTGCTCACTCACTCTCTCACGCCACCTCACTCCACCCTCTCACAACACCACTTACACCTCCATGCTCCCCATGCTCCAACCATTAATGCAACACTAATACCACTCGATTCTTTTGCCAAAATCTAGAGCCATATCCTCCCACACCGTCAACACCTCCTCCCACAACACCTAAGCACACATACTAGGGGTGTAAACGGAACCCGATATTCCGATATTCCAACCCGATATCGATAAAAATTATCAATTTCGGAATCGAAAATTGATACTGATAGCTTATCGGAATCGGAATCGGAATCGGAATCGAAAAAAATAATCGGAATCGGTATCGGTTATTCCGATAAATTATCATAAACTCAAGGTAAAATTATGGTAAACATCTTACCTTATCGGAATTTTGGTTCCGGTAATGTTATCGGAATCGGAACAGAATCGGAACTAACCAATCTTATCGGAATCGGAACCATATTTCGGTTATCGGAATCGGTATCGGAATCTGTGTTTCCGATTCCGAACCCGACCTGTTTATAGCCCTAACACACACCCTCATTCACACACATCATGCACCTAAAGCTAATATTGCATATATGTGCATATTTAAATATATATGTATATATGCATGTGTGTATATTTAAATATATATGTATATGTGTATATTAAATAAATATGTGTATATGTATGTGTGCATGTGAGTATATATTAAATAAATGTGTGTGTGCATGTGAGTATATATTAAATAAATGTGTATGTGCATGTGTGTATATTTAAATATATATGTATATATGTATGTGTGCATATTAAATATTTATATATACATATATGTGTATGTGTGCATATTAAATATTTATGTATGTGTGTATGTATGTGTACATGTGAGTATATATTAAATAAGCATATATGTATATGTGTTTATATTTAAATATATGTATATGTGAATACATTTAAATATGTGTATATATTAAATACTACCTCACCTCATTCTCCTACCCAAAACCCAACCATCCACCTTTCTCTCCTCCCATGCACACACATCCCTACCACCTACACCCCCATACTCCCCATACTTCAACCATTAATACAACAACTCACCACACTATTCTCCCTACCACCCATATAGCCACACCTCACCATACTCCTCCTTCCTCTAGCCGCTGCCACCCCTCTTCATGTTGTCTCCCACCCCTCACATGCATGCACACACACACACACACATGTCCCCATGCACTTGCTCCTCTCACCACCTCATCTCACTACAAGAAAAAATATTTTTAGAGATCGAATAATTTCGGTCTCTATTCGGTCACTATTTAGTGACTGAATTATGACCGAATTATGACCGAAAATAGTCAGTCGCTAAACAAACACTTTAGAGACCGAAATTAAATCATTTATGTCATGTTTTTTCTATCAAATAAGAAAAGGAGCTAAAAAGGTTTTCGACATTTCAGGAGGTGTTTGATAGAACACATAAGAAAAAAGGAACGGATCAATACATTAGCGACAGAGCCCGAGAGGTTGCGGTAAGTATTTACAAGATATTCACTATTTAATTTTTTGCATTACAGATGAATATTATATTGTCATTTTTTCTTTTCTTTTTTTGCAGGAGTCATATAGCCAACAAATGACAGAGAAGTACGCTGGGGAGGATGGGCAGCCGCAGTTAGATCCTGAGGTATGGGTTGCGGCATCTGGTGCCCCAAAGAAAGGCCATGTGTATGGTTTTGGGCACAGTATCAACACGAGCAGGGTGTTATCTAGCGCCTCCAGTTTAGCGTCACAGACCAGTGCATTCAACGCGGTAGTTGGTACTCCAGGTACTTCTCCCAGTGACATGATGGGCTTCATTGCAAATACGATATTTGGTTTAGAGTCTCGTTTGGCCTATTCGATGGAGAATCGTCTGGCCCAGATGCAGACGCAGGTGACCGACGCACTATAGGCCCAGCTCTCCCAGACCCTCTTCCAGGTTATCTCCCAGGCCCTCTCCCAGGTCAGCATTCCTCCTCAGACAGCACCATCGACATCAACACAGGCCCCTCACGTGAGTAAATTCATTTTATTTTACTTTTTTTAATTTAACAGTTAAGTTAGTTAAGTTAGTTTCCATTTAATTTGGTTTCATCGACGCACAATTTCATCTTAAGCAAGTTAGGTTAGTTAAAAAGGGAGAACTTAGTTAGGTTTGGGGGTCTAAAATTCGAAATACTAATTCTGATACATGAATACATTATAAATCACTTTTTAGAAAAAGGAGTAACTTAATAATAATTTCAAGAAAATATGGAATTTAGTATATCATAGTTCATGTAAAAGTTATTTCAATAAATAATTCTAATTAACGGGGGGTGTCGACCTGGAACATGGGTGTGTCGACCTAAGTCACTGGAAACAGGGGTTAGGTTGAATTGAATACAGGGTGTGTCAACTTGAATAGAAGAGAGTGTTGACACTCTAAAGGATAGTGTCGACTCTCTGCAAGGTATAGGTCGATACTATGAAAAATGAAGAACTTAGGTTTGAGGGTCCAAAATTTGAAATACTGATCCGATTGGCCTCCGGTTTTTTCCAGCACGGCCAGAACGATGATTGTGACTTGTGGAAATTGACGGAGTTCAATTCGGACTCCCGGTTTAAGCTCGACGCTCAAACTTACATGAAGCAAGTAAGTTTAGTTTAAAAATGAAGAACTTAGGTTTGGGGGTCCAAAACTCGAAATACTCATCCGATTGGCCTCCGGTTTTTTCCAGCACGGCCAGGGCGATGATTGTGACTTGTGAAAATTGACGGAGTTTAATTCGGACTCCCAATTTGAGCTCGACGCTCAAACTTACATGAAGCAAGTTAGTTTAGATGAAAAATGAAGAACTTAGGTTTGGGGGTCCAAAATTCGAAAAACTAATCCGGCTGGCCTCCAATTTTTTCCAGCACGGCCAGGGCGATGATTGTGACTTGTGAAAATTAACGGAGTTCAATTCGGACTCCCGGTTTGAGCTCGACGCCTCAAACTTACATTAAGCAAGTTAGTTTAGATGAAAAATGAAGAACTTAGGTTTGAGAGTTCAAAATTAGAAATACTCATCCGATTGGCCTCCGATTTTTTCCAGCACGGCCAGGGCGATGATTGTGACTTGTAGAAATTGACGGAGTTCAATTCGGACTCCCGATTTGAGCTCGACGCTCAAACTTACATTAAGCAAGTGAGTTTAATTTAAAAATGAAGAACTTAGGTTTGGGGGTCCAAAATTCGAAATACTCATCCGATTAGCCTCCAATTTTTTCCAGCACGGCCAAGGCAATGATTGTGACTTGTGGAAATTGACGGAGTTCAATTCGGACTCCCGGTTTGAGCTCGACGCTCAAACTTACATGAAGCAAGTGAGTTTAGTTTAAAAATGAAGAACTTAGGTTTGGGGGTCCAAAACTCGAAATACTCATCCGATTGGCCTCCGGTTTTTTCCAGCACAGCTAGGGCGATGATTGTGACTTGTGAAAATTGACGGAGTTCAATTCGGACTCCCGGTTTGAGCTCGACGCTCAAACTTACATGAAGCAAGTTAGTTTAGATGAAAAATGAAGAACTTCGGTTTGGGGGTCCAAAATTCGAAAAACTGATCCGGTTGGCCTCCAGTTTTTTCCAGCACGGCCAGGGCGATGATTGTGACTTGTAAAAATTGACGGAGTTCAATTCAGACTCCCGGTTTGAGCTCGGTGCCTCAAACTTACATTAAGCAAGTTAGTTTAGATGAAAAATGAAGAACTTAGGTTTGGGAGTTCAAAATTAGAAATACTCATCCGATTGGTCTTTGGTTTTTTTTATAAATTTAAATAATTTATTGTTTATAATAGTATTCAATTTTAACTTATTATTGTTATATATGCATTGTAGGTTCTTTCAACGAGTGCCGTGGGAGGAGACGAGCACGAGGATGAGCACGAGGACGAGGATTCATGATTGTCATTTCATTATTATTATTGTTATTGACATTTTTATTGTTGTTGTGGACAGTTTATTATTGTGATGTTGTATATATTTTTATTGTTGTTGTGGACTTTTTATTATTGTTGTGTTGTGGACATTTTTATTATTAGAGTGAATATTTTATAATTATTATCTTGTGGACATTTTATTATTGTTGTGTTTGTGGATATTTTTATTATTGTTGTCTTGTGGACATTTATTATTGTTGTGGACATTGCTGTATTTACACAGGTTATTTTACTAAAATTTAACTATATTTAAAAAAATAATTGAAAACATAGAGACCGATTAGTGATCGAAATATTCGGTCACTATTCGGTCACTATTCGGTCCCTGTATCAGGGACCGATTTGAGACCGAAATCATTCGGTCTCTAACAGTGACCGACATCGTCGGTCACTATTCGGTCCCAGAAACAGGGACTGAATTGAGACTGACTCATTCGGTCACTATTCGATCCCAGAAACAGGGACCGAATAGTGACTGACTGATTCGGTCACTAATAGTGACCGAAATATTCGGTCACTATTCGGTCCCAGAAATAGGGACCGAATAGTGACTGACTGATTCGGTCACTAATAGTGACTGAAATATTCGGTCACTATTCGGTCCCTGATACAGGGACCGAATAGTAACTGAATTAGGCAGTCTCAATTCGGTCCCTGTTTCTGGGACCGAATAGTGGCCGTCTTGTTCGGTCTCTGATGTCCACTTTTAGCGACTGCAATTTATCAGTCACTATTCGGTCACAATTTAGTAACTGAATAGTGACCGAATAGTTTCGGTCATAGATTTGTGACCAGAAATTCTTCACCGACAAATTCGGTCACTATTCGGTCTCTGAGCTGTTTAGGGACCGAATAGAGACCGAATATTTCGGTCTCTATTTCCACTTTTTCTTGTAGTGTTCTCTCTCATGCACCATGCATCAAAAGCAATTATGTGTGTTTACATTTAAAAATATGTGTGTGTATGTGTCTATATCTAGATTATATATCTATGGGTATGTGTGTATATTTAAATATAGATGTGTGTCTATGTGTGTTTTTGTAAATGTGTGTGTGTGTGTATATTAACATATATGTAGGTAGATATACGTACCCACCATATATCGACATATAATATATGTATATAATACAATATATAGCTATGTGTATGTATATAATATAGATAATATATAATGCATCCCATCCATGTGTATATAGATATCTCATGTATGTATATATCTTTGAATGCACATAAACATGTATAATTTGAGTACATATAATATTATATATGATATTATCTTCATATGCCACCCTACTCTTATACAATATCCTCAATTTTCTATCACCACCATGCACTCACACTCCACCTCTTTTCTCCCTATATAAACTCACCCCACCATCTTCTTTCAAGTTTCACTTTTCTTCTTTCCCTCCTCCGAAGCCAAGACCCTTCTCTTTGTTTTTTTTCCTTTTCCTCCCCACACCCACCTACAACTCCCAACTCCTCCATCTCCACCGTAGCCCTCTCTTCTTCACCATTCTTCTTCTTCTTCTTCTTCTTCTTCTTCTTTATTCTTGTTTATTTTCTTTAAGTATTCTATGCAAACTCCCCTTCTCATCCATCTTCTCTCCACCCTTTATTAGATCTTTTTCATCTCTTCATCCATATCTCATACTCTCTCTCTCTTTGTATCTCCCTTAACAGGTGCACGACGTTGTCCAGGTGCCGCTATCGTCTACATTGTCGTTCCGGTGTTGTCATCTCAATCTTGCTGGGAGGTGTCACGGAGGTGGAGAGGAGGGCTACGACCCAACCTCATCCTTCTCTTTTCCTATGGTGTAATCTCTTTGTGTTATTTTTTAGTTATATTTCTATTTTGTTAAAATGTTGCATTATGTTTAAACTTTGTTTAATCTCCACCATCTCAATCTACTCATCATATAAATCTAAATGGCATGTCTTTATCTCAACTTCTTAGTGTAATTTCTCCCTCTAAGTGACTCATTTCCCCTCTCTCTATTATCACTCATGTGTCTTCTACCTCTCTCTATTTCTCTCTTTACCTTGCCACCTTTTCTCTCTCTCTTCTATATCTTTTCTTTAGTATTATTCAATTAGTTAGATTTAAATCAAGCTCCATAGTTATATTTGCATAGAAAAATCACATTCGACCCAAAGATTTCCAAATCAACCCAAGACACTCCGTGGACTCGACCCGGACTTGCCACTACGCTACGCCTTTTTATTTCTACAATCCGGAATTTAAGTTGATGGTCCTTGTGTCCTAACAACAATGCTAATCGACCCATCAAACATTGATATGGATTTTAATTTGTGCATGTGTGAATATCTTTTTAGATCCTAACCCTGGTTCTACCCAAATCTCACATAGGTATAATAGTTGACTTAGACACGTGTCATGATAGTCCGTCTTAGAACATCCTAGACCTAAAATATCCTAGTAAGGATATCCTAGACTTTGATACCACAAAACTGTCATGCCCCGACGCAGAATTTCGGAACGTGAGACAGTTGCAAGTAAGCAAGTATATAGCGTATAATAGACAACAAATCATTGGACAATTAAATAACACGAAATCAAATACCTTTCATTGATAATTCACTAATGTCTATTACATCCACTAATACTGAGCCATAACATAGGGCCTAAATGACTTTATTACATGGAATGAAAGTAGAAGACTAAACTAAGACATCTACATAGCACTAATGCGCCAGGCACTCTTGGTTCACTCTTGGTCCTCCCCATCCTCATGAGTGTACTCATTTTCCTCGATCTCACCTAAGAACACAATATAACAATAACGAAGGGTGAGCGACAACACCCAGTAGGATTTATATCTCATGGTGCGGACAACTTTACATGATTAATGTATTAAAGAGCAGAGTCACTAATGATAGAGAGAGAGTCAAGTAAAGTAAAAGATAGCACAATAGCATGGAACAAAATAGCACAAGTTTCCAATATAGCACAGAGAGTAGGATGGCCATAGCACAAATAGTACAATGTTTCACAATAGCACAACGAGTCGAGCATAGTATAGCACTTTGATTGTCCTTTAGATAGTCGAGATAGATAGCACTTGAGTGTAATGTCAAACACTCTGGTCAATTAACTCCCGCGGGCACTAGCACTTTTGGGCGCATCTCCCAGGGCCAGACCTGGCCCTTTTATTGCCAAGCATTAGTCAAAATAATTATCTTTAGACAATCAGTCAAATGGCCAATAGAGAGTACCAAGAATAGATGAGAGTACTTGATGAATAGATGAGAAGGTAGAGAGAATATGAATAGATGAGCGAATAGAGTATAGATGAGAACTATAGGTCATTGCACATAAAACGAAGGTTAAATAGGCGATAGTAATAGTTGCTCAACACACATGATTGGTGTTGGCAGTCAGGTAGAATTCACTATCCTTCCGCTAGCCATGTTATGAACAGGTCTAGAGGTCCGGAGTGATCTCAAGATAAGAGAGAATCTCTAAGGTTGTTTGGATCATGCTGATCCCTAAGAGTGTTATAGGTATTAGGGTGCAACTAGCTCGGTCTCCATGAGGGAATCCACGGAGTACGGAGTCTTACGGAGGTCTTAACAAAAGGTCCCTAGTCTGCCAGAACGGAATGTTCAACAGAGAGGTTCCAACTTGTCAAGAGGGTAGTATGTAAAGAAAACAAGTTGCTCGACGTTCTAGAGGAATTCTAGAACAGTGGAGCGGCAGTAACGGTATTTCTAAAACAACGCGATAAATGAAGACAATTCCATTATTAGCATGGGGTGTAATGTACAATTATTGAAGTAATTTACCAGATATATGATTAAAGTATTTTCTGCATGGTCTCATGACAAAGATAATGTTTGGTGTGTGCATGTGAATGAAATCAAGAGAACACATGATAATCGTGCACAATGTCTTTTAATTAAAGAAACATGTGATAATATAGCAAAAGTTCATTTACATGGTTGTTACTATTTGTCACACAGTATTGCAAGGTAGAATCATGATTACAAAGCCTAAATAATCATATTAAATGGAACAATAAGGTTGCTGGAAACACAGTCAAATCGCAACGAGTCTAATGGTCGCGTTTAACAAGATCGATTGATGATCGAAACGTGACGTACAGGTCCGATGCATTCATGGCAATCGGAAGAGAATCGCGACGGCAAGGTCTGACGCATTCATGCAAAACTCTATTTTTCGAAATAACACAAATCTCCAAAAGTGGGAAACAACCCAAATACGCAATGACCGTGGTGGTCGCGTTTCAGACATCTTCTGACAACGAGATGGCACACAGTTTGATGCAACGGTATTTGTCAGAACCTAACTAAAAAGTGAAGACATGGGCAATCGCCTTTAAGATAATCACGACGGTCTTATCCGTCGGGATACCAATCGAAGAAACGCAACGTATGTGTCGGTTGCGATTCAACATTCAAACTGAGAACGGTAAAACTGATGTAGTTCTTACATGCAAGGCTTATAACTCGAGATCTAGGGCTCTTGGGACAAAGCTATGAACATGAAACTTATAGAGGACGATGAATAGAAGAGAGTCATGCTTTTGGACTGAATCAATTTGGTCTCAGTAAGCATGTAAAACGATATGAACACGAAAAGCCCTAGACTTGCATGATGTTTGGAAAACGCTTATAACTTGAAGCATACTTGATGAAAATTAGGTAAATCAAGTGAAAAAGAAACTAGACATGATGATCTACACGATGGTATGAGATTTGTTCATCTTTAGCTCGAGAACACCTACCTTTGAGTGGATCTAAGACAGGTATGTGCACAGGTCGCAGCAGAGCAAGGTTGGGGAAGAAGCTCAGGTTCTAGGCCATTGTCCTCTTCTCCTAGTGCCCTAGCTTGCCTCCACACGACCCCAACACGATGGTGAACCTTCCCCACTAATCCTATCATGATTATTTATATGATTAGGATTAATTTCAAGTCCTAATGAGACTAGGAAGGGTGGGTTGCAGTTTTGGCTTGACTCCTTCCATGTTTTGGGGATTCTTCTCTCAATTGGAGTAGCAATACCATTAGGAAAGTTCTTAACATGGTTGGTCACAAATTTTGTTGCCATGCATGACTAATTGCCTTAGTTTTAGTTTAATTTGCCCTTTCCTATTTTCTGCACATTTATGGTTACAATTTTTGGGTATTTTCTCTTATCTCATATTCCAAACTCCTATTTTGGCCCAATAACTTTTATGTGAGCTAATTTAACAAAGTACATTACTTCTTGTTGTTTATTGGGTTTTAATTAAATCATTTTCTTTTAATATTTCTATTTATTTATTTATTTATTTAAAATTATCGGGTTGCTACACTTTGTTTGGCCAGGAGAGGGTTTTGCAGCTGGTTTTTGGGTGATTCTGGTGTTTGGAGCATTGTTTGGCATGCTCCCGATTCGTGGTTGTTCTTCGTATACCTCGCATAGGTAGGGAGACTCTACTTTGTTTCTTATTGTGGATGGTATGTTCATTGTGTTTGATTCGTGGAATGAGTTTTAATTGGTAGATAATATGGTAGTGTGGCTGTTAGATTGTTTACAAATGCTTTTTAAGGACGTTTGCATGTGGTTTGTGGGATTCCCGGAGGTGGAACCCCAGTCTGGGGCTCTGTCTGTGAAGGCAACGTCCTTGGGTGTCGCGTTTTGAACGCGACAGCCTGACCCGTCACATTCTGGTTCAGACACGCCGTATTGAGGCATCACGTTCTGGATGTGACAGTAGCCTCTATCACCTTCTGGCTTCCGAGGGTTGTAGGTCTGTGCTGAGTCTCTTGGTTATCTTGTGATATTATTTCGTGCATTTAAAGTGTGTAAGCGGTGCAATGGCACGTGTTGAGCCTGAAGGTTATCATAGTTGCATGGTTTGGTTGTATGTGGCAAGTTGGATAGTATGACACCTTCTGTGGTTACCTTTCGAGTCGAGTACCCCAAGTTCTATGTGAGCCAGACACATAGGTGCTCGGAGTTTGTCCCAGTACTGTGTGTACTGTCGAGGTCTGTGTCGTCTTCTTGGACACCCTCACTCGTGTGTCGAGTTGTACGTTCGGCTGAGGAAAAGACGGTAGTGGGACAACGACTTGTGTGAGTTTGCGTTTGATCGCTCCTTGTTGTGGTGGAGCGGCAACTGGACCATACGTCTGTGGCTGCGAGACTGAGAGGTAGTCTTGTGTGGTTTGTCCGAGTCAATTACTGGTGTCGCGAACCAAACTCCGTGGCCCGAGTGTGATGTTGCCCTTCTTTAGCTCGTACACTTGAGCGAGGTTTGTCGTTTATTTACTAATGCTTGAGCCATGTTATTAGTTTAGAAATGTTTATTTAATTACGATTTTGGCACCATGTTTAGATAGCTTTATTTACTATCTCATGCAGTTACTTACTCCTGCTTCTCATGAGTTTGGTGTTGTTTCAGCTTTTGAGAGAATTTTCCTACTGAGCCAGTGACTTGTGAGGCCCACCCCTACTCCTTTCAAGTGAAAAGGAGAGCAGGAGGGTTCTCATCCCTCGTCCAGTTCGGAACCGCATCGCAGCGGAGTTGGGCCCACACCTCCAATAGTGTGATTGTACCTTATGTTTCACCTCGAGGTATGTCCCAAGTTACTGTACTTTGTTTATTAACTTTAGTTCAGAACTGGCTATGTATATTTCATGTAAATATATGTGAGATGTGAAATATTATATATGTTTAGTGTGTTCTTTATGCTTCCACGGACATGTGCATTGATATCCCTTGCAAGGTGTTAGCCAGTTCACGGGAGGCAGAGTCGGATCAAGCTCGTTATTAAGTTAACGGATTTGAACGATAAGGACCGTCACACTTGGGCTTCCCTTTGTAGGTTCCCCCTAGAGGAGAGAACTCCCAACTTCCGATATGAGATTTCTCCCCTTCATGGGGAGGCATGCCCTGCTTCTGGGCCTTGGTGGGCCTCACTAAGCTGTGGTCCAAGCTGGTGGGTGTAGGGCCCTGCCCAGCCAGGTCCAAGGCCTTATCAGGTATATACGTTATTCAACTTATTTAAGGAGCACTTATGTAATTAACCTTACTTTACATCACACATGCCCCTGTCGTTGGGTTCTTTCAATTGAGTCACACTATGGTTGAGTTAATGAACAGAACTAACTAACCTATCTTCAACTTGAAATATCCAACAACCCCACGCTCTCTCTTTGACGCATGCACACACAGACGATTGACCCCCCCCCCCAACTCCACCCCAAACCCCACAATGCGGAGCATGAATTGGGGGAGCCCTACCCCTCCAATAATCCCACCCCTTCAATGATGGGCTCTTCAATGGGATGGGAAGCCCCTGCATATCACGCTAGATAATCATCATCTCCAATCCAATCAGATTGGAGCCATATGAGAGAGGTGAATTCTCAAATGGTTCTGAAGAGGCTACACTTGAAATTGATGGAACTTATCCTTGGATGACCCCTCAAGCTGAGTAGGGGTGACAATGTGCAGCTAGCTAGTCTTGCAGTGGTTGGGAACGAGGAGCACGTGAGTAGACAGACATTTGGTGAAGATGTCCCGTTGGATGATGACAGTTACTTTGGCCCATTCACGGGGCCGGTAGTCTCCATCCTAGCAGTACACTTTTCCAAAGGTCGACAATGTCCTCTGGCAGCCACATACGCAACAAGGCTAGGTGGTACCGTGGTGGTGGAACTAAAGTTGGGGTGCTGATACATGATCATCAAAGTGAAAAGGAGCGTTGAGAACCTGGTTGCATCTCTCGACCCAATGGTTCTTGTGAGGAGGAAGAGCAGGCGACGCTGACTAGGCAGCCACGTTCCTATCCACTCCTTCGATGCCCTCTAGAGGTGAACTCAGTTTGATTCTCTTCAGGAAGCGCATGTGGGATCACCTCACTGCCGGGTCAAAGCTGTCATTGGATCCTCTGTTGCGAAACCATCGTCAATTAAAGGGCAGATTTGACGGTGGCAATACGATTTCCTGGTCTTGAGAGAGAGAGAGAGAGCCATCATGATGCCCAAGGGGGGGGAACCCTCTCTGGCCAGGATAGTTGGGAGGAGAAAGAACCAAAGAGAAGGTATCTTAATCCTTTTATCCTCTTATTTGACAGTTCCGGATACTTTGGCAGAATATTCCTTACGTTTCAATGGTCAAGTAACCTCAGGGATATAACCAGTCGCTTCCTTCTAAATATTAGGTTATACTTGATGAGTTACAAGATTTTAAGAGAACTTGAGAATACGGCAGATTTCATAGGTCTATCATGTAATTAACAATTTAAGTAACAACCGACATGACCTTCCCAATCATCGACAAGTCTAATGTCATAAGCTTCTAGAGAGTTGGTGAACCTGATCCTAAACCAAACTACTGCGACGGTGGAGGAATCTTAAATAATTAAGCATAGGACGTTGGGATCCCCAAGATCACGGAGTAAAATCTCACGAGGCTGGCCTGAATTTCTCATTAACCTGTAAAGTGTAAAGGAAATATCTTCAAAAAGATATCTGCCATTTTATCTATGCAACTTGATCAATCCTTGAGCATGTCAGATACTTTCGCTCAGAATCATGAAGGAAAAAATAGAAGAATGTTAAATGAATCACGTTTTCTGCCACATTGACGCACATCAAGCAAGTCCAGAGATCATCAGTCATTGCTTCTATAGACATTTCGTCAGAATATTATTACTCATGGGAAAGATCAAAGCTGGCATCACATGAAAATGGGCTCTTATATCCTAATGCCCGTCGCCCAGACTGCAGTCTATCTCTATAAATGGCAGCCATCTCAGGGTAAGAAACATCAAAGGACATACTCCAATTTGATTGAAAAAAACATACATTCTTACACAGCTGAAAAGCAAGCTCAGCTTTTCAGGTGAATGAAGAGAACACTATTATAAAAGGCTACCTACAAAAGATAGACGTATGACAGACACATATATATGTATGTATGGAAATATGAAGAACAAACAAAAAAAATGTGCCTTCAAGAACTATTAATCAAACTTGAAACATTTGTGAAGCATAATTGCTTATAAAAGAACCTTACTCTCCTTCCTGTCCACCCCAAATACCTGCAGTGCCAAGATCGACTTAAATTCACTTGGAACAACAAAATATGGGCAAAGAGCAGTAAGTTCAGATGTCATAATGTACCTCTGCGCCACAACCTTTCACATACACGTCCATGAAGAGTTCTGAAGGATCAGGCATAGAGCTCTCCTGGAAGGTATACCCAAAATCAGGCATTAATAAGTAAAAGCAATGAAAGAGTTGGGCTTAAAAGGACATTCCAGTAAAATGTTGATGAAATTGTTTATACATATACCTTGGCTTGAGCAATGGCATCATCTACTTCCTTTCTGACTTCTTTCTCAATGTCCTGAAAGGATGTTCAAAGTATTACTAACTGCAAATGCTCCTACAAGACATTAAAGACTTCCTATTTAACTCTAATTCACTGACGGAATTACCTTGAGCTCTGCAGCAGAAGCTATATCATGTGCCAATATCAATTTTCTAACTCTTTCAATGGGATCACGCTCCTGTAAAAGGAATTGAAAAAGGTTCCTCTTCAGGATGACTAGGAAAAGAAAAACTGATTTAGTACCCTCAATAAAACCATCTGACCTGTCTCACACCACTGATCTCATCACGTGTGCGATATGTGCTCCCAGGATCAGACATAGAGTGACCATGATATCTATAAGTGTCCATTTCAAGAATCTAGAGCATAATCATAAACATCAGCCCAATTTATAAATACCATAAAAGATCAAGTAATGAATATAGATTCAGAAACAGTGAAGTCATTTAAGTGGAGGAACTTTGTAGCTCATACGGCCTCCGATACCAAAGATGATATGATATTTACAATTTCGATACCTGCTTCACTGCATTGTTAGTTTCAACAATGAGGGAAATCTCAAGTTCAACATTAACTTTCTGTTATTACAGGTAATCTGCTAAATTCCCTCAGAATTTCTGGAAAAGTACTAAGAACTAAGGTGTGTGATTAGGTAAGAAACAATCCCAGAAAGTTTACGTTATGTCCAGTTTGAAGCTAGTCACCAAGTCATCCTTATCAAATCGTGCGCAATAAGAAATCTTATTGGATTGTGATATTTGTATGTTAACCATCTTGCAATTACAGCATGAACTGAGGAAGGAATTCACAAACCGGTGGTACAACAAAAAGCCGCACAAATCCAGGATGGTCAGTTACATACACCAAATAACCTGACCACATCTCAAACCAACAAGTCCCCCATGGCTGCCACCCTTTCTACCCCTTGTATAATCCTCTATCTTGTTTACTTTGACAAAGTTGGCTTATCTTCCCAATTCTTATACCAATCCCCTTACCATCTTTCTTGGCATTACCATGTGAAGCTTCATATTTTTCTGATTTTTGTTAATCACACTTCTGCATGTTTGTTTGTAAGGCCCAACAAGTTTCTACAGGTTTGCGCTTTCAGAAATTCGTTTGGTCGGCGTTCGGAACCCCGGACGACGTGTTTCAACTAAATCAGGAGTCTACTGCGAGTGGGCTCTTGACGTCAAGTATGTGTGACGTCAAGATGTGGTTGACGCCAATCAACCTGCTACTTGTTCTGACGGCAATTTTGATTGCCGTCTATTTTGTGTTGACGTCAACATGTTTTGACGTCAAGTTTTCTTGGAATCAGTGGCGGATCTAGAAATTTTTTTCAGTGGGAGCAATACATATACATATAAAAATATTAACATATAATATTATAAATGAAAACATTATCAAAATAATTTCATTTCTATTCTCAAAAAATTTCGTAAAACGACCAATGTTTTTTTCCTTTGTTTCACACAAAAAAAATAGAAAGATTTGATTATGAGCATTGTTTTGGCCCCCAACATAGGTTTGCAATCTCTCTCTTTTTTTTCTCAATTTGTAAATCTTTATGTGGTAAATGCATCACCACTAGTGCCACCACCCTACTCTCCAAATTTAGGTTTCATGATATAATTTAGGAAAATCAAGAACCGAAAAAATTCATTAATGACAGAATCCCAATATTATATACCTGGATACACAAGTTATACACTAGGTACACAAAAAAACTTCAAATGAAAAAAAATATCTAAAGAAGGTAATATTTATTCTAAGACATGAGATAACAACACAAATAAAAGGCAGCACTATATATATCGGTGGTAGTTTAAAAACAAAAGACAATACAAATATTGTAAGTTAAAAAAATTTCAAATTTCAGTGGGGGCAGTGGCCCCCACTGCCCCCACTGTAGATCCGCCCCTGCTTGGAATGATGACATCAATAACGATTGACGTCAAGATTTTTGTTGACGGCGACGAAGTTTGACGTCAAGTTCTGCGTGTTCCAGTCCGAGTTTTTCTCCGAAACTTGTGGCTTTCTTTGGATAGGATTGAAGGGGTAGAGTCGTGTTAGGGCAAGGATCTTACCCCAATCACGACCCTTGGCTCTCTATATATAGAAAGGGTTCGTTTTGGAGAGAGAACTTTTGCACTCTTGCTAGGATTTGGGTGTTGTGAGAGGAGAGAGAGAGGGCAATCCCGAGGGTAGATCGGCCGTGTTAGTGCTTGTTCGAGGTTGCTGCTGTGAAGAGAAAGCTTCCATGACCTGAGATGAAGGCTTTGGACGAGGAGATCGTGGTCGGATCGTGCTCAAGACGAAGGATTTGATCGTGCTTAGAGGATACCTCTTTGGGTGCGAAAGAGGGTTTCATCGGCTAAATTCTCGTGTTGTAGAATTTTCTAGAGGCAAGTAACTTAGGTTTCTCTACGTGGACTTGTCCCTTAGGGTTTTCCTTTTTTTTTTTTTAGAAAATTGTTTCAATGCCGTTTGCCATGTTTTCTTGCCCTCGATCTGCATTTTGTGCGTCCGAGAGGTAGACGGCAACAAGTGTGTCGTTAACCTAAACTTGACGTAACATATGTTGACGTCAAGTTCATCTTGTCCAGAATTTATATTGTCACCATTATGAGGTTTTGTGAGATTTTGATGGTTTTTAATTTCTTTTTTTATCTGTCTTGGTCTGTAATCATCACATGAGTTGGGTTACCTTGGATTAATTTTTATTATTATGGTATTTATTTGAATTTCTTTTATATGAAAAGCATGTGAACTCTTGATAATTTTGATTTCCATGATATATACAAGTTTAAAAAATTGTTATATTTTATACTTCAGTTTGTTAGACTACTGTAAGCATATTTAGAACTTGGTTTATCCTCGTTTTATTTTCATCTGTTTATGAATACTTGTGCTTTTGTGAATATAACCTGATTCTGACTTTAATTAGAAAATAGTTTGTACTACTCCGAAAATTTTCATGTGTCGTTAAATACATGTACCCCTCCACGTTTTGATGATGAAAGTGAAAAGAAGAAAGGATGTTGCTTGGGGCTGAAGCCTCCCGTGCCTCCTCCCCCCCTCCTTCTCCGTGGACTCCGGACCTCATCCCTTCCTCCCATCCCTCTTCGTCCCGCATCACACTGCCACCATAGATTGCGTGGAGCCGTACTGTAGTAATGCCCCCTACGAAGGCTCAATTGTGTTACGTGATACCCGGGACAATGGGTCGTGTGAAATCCTAGAGGTGGACAAGTTCCACTGGTAATGCTGGGGAGGGTTTCCCCCGGTTCTGTGCAGTAACCAAGACTTGATCATTTTGCCTGGCGATTAGTATTTGTAATGATTGTATGATCTTTCTAGTGGTGGTTTTGGGCTGTGTCTCGGCAAGTGTAAAAGTGAATATGTGAACAAAGTGTAAAGTGATATGTGAACATGGCACGAGGTATGTGCAAGTGATGTGATATGTGATCGTGAATGTGCAAAGTGAAGACTGTGAAAGCTATGTGAAACCAAGTGTAGTGAATGTGAATGTGATAAATGTAAAATAAGTGCATGTGAAGCAAAAGGTAAAAGTGCATGTGAATTATGCTATGAGAAATAATACATGTGTTTGTGATTTGTTAAATGATAATTGTGATATCATGATTAGTACCATGTGTAGAGTATGTTTTTGTCCATGAGTTAGTAATTACTTGATGAGCATGTTAGTAGCATCATGTTATATGTTTTTATATAAGTCATGTATTAGTGTTATGTGAAAGTAAGAATTGCAAGCATGTGATTATATGAATACTCTCATGTTAGTGACACCTGGTTATAAGTGACCATGTTTAGAATTCTTATTATACATGAGTTAGTATAGCTTTGTTTAATAGATTCCATGTTTAATTATCCATGTTATAGCATAAACATGTGTTAGCTAAATTGTTAATTACTAGTAAGTTAATGATAATGTGATATTTAGTAGAGTGTTAAACCTTTAGAAGCATGTGTGGTAAGTGCGTGGTTTGCAATTCTAAGTTGCCTACTGAGTCTATTGCGTAGACTCACCTTTGCTAACATTTCAGGAGATTTAGAGGCTGAGGAATTAGCAAGATTCGACGTGGAGCGTGAAGAGTAGATTAAAGATTTTAATTTATTTCTTAGTATGTGATGCAATTGTAATATGGACTTTGGTTTATTGTACTTGAAAAATTGTTATATTTAGTGGATGTTGTGGTTTATGTTTTTGCTTGGACTATATAAACAGTGGTATGTGGATTATAAAGTTGATGGATAAGAGTTGTTCTTTTTCGCTGCAATATTCCTTTCTATTTGTGTATATCTCAACCCATGTGACTATCGTTGGGGTTTTCTCCCCTGTAGCGACTTGCTCTCGTCCGACGTGGGTTGGTATAACCGTACCGGGCGGAAGTGAGCTGTTACATTGTTCCTTCCCCTCAAAGACACCAACAGCTCCCCATAGGGCAATGATCTCCTCAGTCCACGGCTCCCCTTGCTCCAGCTTCATCAATCATCATCAAAATCGGTTCAATGACGTCTTCAACCTGCACCCAAGCAAGTTGCTTCTCTAGGATCACCACAGCCTCCCCACTCCCACAACACTACTGCCACTTTCCCTAATAATTTTGGTTCGAAGTCACCCAAATTCTATAATTTCTTTACTCATTGCATCCTCCCCATGCTCTTTTATCTCCCCTGCTTCAAGTAAATCCCCTAACACATTGAAACCCTCCACCTGAGGATCATCACTTACCCTATAGAATGCTGACCTATCCCCTAGAATCTTATCAGGCTGTGCCCTTTTCTGCATCAGACATCATCCACAAAAACCCCTTGCTCTCCCACCATGTAAGGCCCCGTATCACCTCCAAATGAAACAAAAGGAGAGAGAGATTGGACAATACAAGACAGAACAAGGCACATAAGGATATTTCACCACACCTGAAGGTTCTCACTCCCACCTCCAAGAGCATTCAACAATCACTATCATACATTTGCCACACAAATCATCTTCAATGCTCATGTAGCAACGTTCAGCCTAGGTATGAGCTTGCCGGAAAATCCCAAGTTCCTTGCAGAGGGTAAAGACACTGTTGGAAAAATCGCCTCCTCTTCCATAGACACACAACATGACGATGACAGAGCACCCCATAATTTTCCCTTGTCTGGAAAAGCAGGGACAAAAAGGCCTCAAAAAGCCAATTCCACTACCATCATGAAGGAAACACCACCAATCCCACAAGCACTCACCATGGAACCCTCCAAGCTCCCCTTTTGCCTGAGCTCCCCTTTGCAGGCTAAAGGGGAAGAGCAAGGGCTAAGGAAGCATTTCCAAAAAGAAGGGAAGACTGAAGTGATTATCCAATAAGACAATCAGGTCCAAGGTTTGCCATATCAGATCTCAGTTTCATCTCGGATGGATCTGAGAGAAGATTTGAGGTCAGTGATGCAGGAGCATGTTGGGCCACCCTTGGGTACTTGCACTGTCATTTCATTTCGGTTTTTACTATCTTTTCGGCCAGAGCTACGCATGTTGTATAAGGCCCAGTAGCATGTACTTTTTGTACTAAGAGTCTTTTATATCTTTCATTTTGAGTCCTTTAGTTATCATGTAGTCCATGGGCTTTAGGTGTATTGGCCCATTAAGAAACCTTAAGGTTACCCCCACCCATTATAAAAGGGTGGGTTTCAAAAGATAATGAAGAAGATTGAAAGTTTCTGCTTGACTCCGAGAGTTCCTAAGAGACGTCTCCCTCCAACAAAGGGATCCTATGCCCGAGAAAACAGTGTGGTACGTCCATACTATACTATGCCTTGGAGAACCCAGTTCCCAGGCATGGTCGACACTCTGCTTCTGACGGAGCAGAGGAAGCAGAAGCTGCTATGGTAGAAGGTGGAGCACCAGGAGGCGGCGGCAGCTTGGTAAACCTGTCCCGAAAGAAGAGAGAGGAACTCCTGTCCTTGAAGGGAGAGAAGGAGATGGCATCCCAGACTTGTCCTTGGTGTTCCCCCTCCCCTCGCTCTTGTTACGGTAGAGGACGTCCTTGAGGAAGACCCACCACTACAAGCTCCTTCTTGACGAGGTAGACAACGACCTGGATGAGGACACCGAAATAGACGGTGTGTTGTGTTTCACCTTGTAGATTTTGATGATCACAAAACACTAATTGTTGTTCATGTTGATAACTTCACAAACTACGAAGTTATGTTGATTACCCAAGTATTTGATATATTTCTATTTAATTTGAGGGTCTAATTTGTGTGTTAAGTATGCAGCAATTTAGGCCAAATACATCTAGAAGTTTGTAATTCAACGGCCAAAGCTTAGTTCTGAACAGATGTAGGAAGTGTATGAATCTGAGAGAACAGTCAACCGAACTCTGTAAATCGGTCAACCAAACTGAACAGTCAAGACTATTTATGAGATAAAGAAGAAAACGGTCAACTGAACAATGTGTTTCGGTCGACTGATCATTCCAGGGAATTGCATCTGAAGTCAAGACCAAGAACGGTCGACCGAATTCTGTGTTTCAGTCAACCCAACCTTCCATTGAGTTCAGATTCTAAGACGTAAAGAGAACGGTCGATCGAACACCAATAATCGGTCGATCAATGTGTAGAGCTGATTCAACTGCAAGACTGTTTTGAAGAACGGTCAACCGAACTCATGAAATCGATCGACTAATTCCATCATGAAGTTTCCTAAATTGGTAAGACTCTTTCCTCTAATAGAATTCTGGTTGAGGATTAATCCAAGACTTGTTCTTTTTGGTGTTGGGCTACAAATACAAGAGGCTCTGAAGCCCAACAATAACTCTCCATCGTACTAGTGAAAGTTCATACATCAAAGCTAGGGTTTTTGGAGAAGAAGGTCCTATTGCGGTTCTACATCAAGGTCTTCATCCAAGCAGCTCGGATCTCAGCCTTGTGGACAGCCAGAGGATGTGCATCATCCAAGCTTTGTCCACAAAGGCATCAGCGAAGTTCCAGCTATCGTTCTTCAACGAACTTCCATCTTTCAGACAGGGAGTTATTATATCTTTTGCCTTGTTCTTTGTTTCTCTGTCTTTGTGCTTTAAGGAGTTGTTCTGTACTCTTATAAATATCTTATGTGGTTGTGCTCAATGTGAGAGCACATGGGTTGGGGTTGGGGTTGTCCCCGGTAAACAATAGTGTGTTTGGTGAGGGTTTATCGGCTTGTACCCGAGAAACAAGTTAGTGAAGAAAACCCTCACGGGGTGTAAAGTAATGGACGTAGGTGCATGTGGTGTGTGGCCGAACCACTCTAAAATCCTATGTGTACTTATGGTTTGATCTTTTTCATCTACCTCCCTTCTACACACACTAGGAGTCTAGGATAGCTGGTGACGAGTATTTCGCCATAGTTAGTGTTGTTTCCATTGTGTCATTTACTTTGCTTAAATTGTTTAAATCTGTAATAGGCGAAAAGTTTTTATTTTGTCACCAACCAATTCACCCCTCCCCTCTTGATCATCGTACATGTTCACTTCAATTGGTATCAGAGCAAGTTCACTTATCTTAAGTAAGATCCTTGTGTACGATGCCCGGAAAAGGGTTCATGCCTAAAGGTCACTCCATCCACCATCCACCCTATTTTGATGGTAGTAATTACCCATATTGGAACAACCGTATGCACGTCTTTCGCAAAGCTAAAGACTGAAATTTCAAAGTCATGAGTAACGGTCCATACACGTTGCCAAAAGACGAGGAAAATGGACGGAGGACAATATTAAAAAGTCCAAAGTTAATTTTAGTGCTATGAATATAATGCAATGTGCCATTCACCCAGATGAATACTCTCGCGTTTCTATGTGCAGCTCAACTAAGGAGATGTGGGATAAGCTGAAGGCACTGTCGACCGCGGAAAATTTTCGTTTGGGTTGATTTCATTGGGTTTTGAGTTTGATTTGATTTTTATTTACTTATTTTGCCTTGTGGGACGTGCCAGCTTGTCTAACAGACAGAAAATCTGCGCGATACGGAGAGAAAATTTACGTTCAAGGAATGGACAAGTGCACCAGTTTATTTTGAACTGTTTTTATCCGCAATTTATTGCATCAGGCGATTAGGGTAGCGTGTGCTGGACCCCTGTCTCCATCGATCGAATCGATGTTTATTTACATCGGGTTAAAATCCTCTCATGTTGTTTTTACATCAATTTTAACCCAAACACCATTGATAGCAAAGTCGAGAGGTTCGCATTTTCTAGAAAACAATAATGTGGTGTTTTATTTTTTATCGGACGAAATGGATTTTGTTTTTGAAAAGAGCATGGAGTTGATTTATGAGTTTAGCATGTAATTTGGGAGATGGGTGGGTATGTATCCGTGGATTTATTTGATATTTGAATATGTTGTGTATTTAGGCAGAGCTTCCGCATAGGAAAAGCTACTGTGCAAACACATAAACATATATTTGATGGGCATATGGCCATATTATTTTTAAGACAAAGCCTCCGTATGGACAAAGTCTCCCCATAAAACAGGCACATATGAACATATATTTTGTGGACATATGAATATGCTTTCGGACAGAACCTCCACTTGGGCAGAGTTTCCTTAGAAAGACATACGCATATGAACACAAAAACTTACCCTCTCGAGACTTGCTCAACGAGGAGGAGGAATATATGTGTCTAAATGCTTATATCCATATAGACTAGCTCGATATGGAAACATTTAGAACATAAGAATATTGATGTTAAATACCTTATACCCATGGAGACTCGCTCGACATGGAAGGTATTTAAACACCGAGGTGCATGAGCACAATTTGGTTTTATCTCCACAGAGACTAGCTCGATGTGGAGATATGGATTATATTTTGGGTTTTAAGATTTCCCCCCCCCCCATGGAGGCTAACTCGACATGAAGGGAGATTAAGGGGATTTCGTAGCCAGGGGACAACCTTTTTGCTTGCCAAGGGGCGAATACCTTCACACCGAGCAGAGGAACCTCAACCTAAAAGTTCTTTTTAAGAGAGCCTTTCTTTTTTCAGATTTTTCTCCAAATCCGGGAGCCCCCAAAAAAAGGTCCCTCTCGCCATCGGGCTACATGGGCTATTTATAAGGGTTTTTAGCCCCTTTACATTGAGGGATGAGAGAGAGGTAACCGATGGAAGGGTTCCATCGGTTAAGGGGCCCTTCCTTAACCGATGGAGGAGTTAACCGATGGAGATGGATGGTTTCCATTGGTTAGAAAGACTCCATCGGTTAAGGTTCTCCCCTAACCGATGGGAGGGCTCCATTGGTTAAGGGGTTTTCCCTTAACCGATGGGAGATTTCCATCGGTTAAAGGGGTTTTACATGGGTGGTTTTCCTATAAATACACCCTCATAGCTTCTTCCCAAGAGGTGTTGATACCGTGAGATCTTTGCCCTTTCCTTGGAGACCTCTCGACGAAGGGTTGAGTTTGCAAGTGCTTGACGCTTCCTGTTGCACATGTTCTTTTTGAAGTTGTACTGTTCTTCAAACTTGGTCTTATTGACCTTGTGCTGCCGAATTTCTTCCGCGACATATTCCCTTCAAAGCGTTGTTCTTTTCTGAACTTCTGCTTCACTGGAGGGATTTGATGCCGACCTGATTAATAAATTCTCCCCCAACATTACCTAAGTAGCCATAGCATGACTTAAGTAACTACTGGATAAAAATAACTTCTGGCATATCCACTGTGAACTTTTTAGGGTTCAACAAATGCCCCCACAGGATACACGCCAGAATTTATGAATGACGGTGTGTGGCCTGTGTAGATCTGCTATTCATAGCTTTCATATTTATTCTGAGACGACCTTCAGCTCTGTTACCCTGACTTGTCACTTGGCTGGACTTGCTGCCTTTTGACTTTCCTTTCTTTTCACTCTTGTATTTCTTTCCTTTTCTAGGCACTCATCATGCCTCTTGGAAAAGAATTTATGCGTCGTGACAACTACACCCAGAGTACTCGCGATGACGTCGCCTTATCGACTGCATTAATGCCAGCCCTGGGGCCACCTCATGTCACGAGGGACAATGTACTTTCACTGGATTGTGGCCACAATATTGTCGCCAATGGACCTACTGAAGAATTTTAGATGATGGGGAAGTCAACACCTCTCTCATCAAACGGCGGAAGGGGATTTACTCATACCAGCGGGAGTCAGACTATCCCGAACATTTTTCGCTAGACAAACATTTGTTTCCTTTTATCGAAAGGTTTATCCCGTTGCGTATGTCTACTGACAACCCTTGTATATCTGCAGAGCAGCGCTATTTAGAGGCAACTATCCTGGAATCTCGGGATAGTCTCCTCGGGACTTGTGCTTTCTCTTTTCCCAGTTTTTCTCTGGGCTTCACTTTTCATAACCGGCTGCCTCCTGCCGCTGCACTAGGTTCTTTTAGTCGAGACCTTGATTATTATGTGCGGTCGCAAAGAATTACTCCTGTGACCTGGAATTTGAAAGGTCATCACAAGGCCCTGGTGCAGATAGATTGCCTGTTATTAATGTCATGTGATCCACGGTATGCCGTCGGTGGCTACGACAAATGTTGCCTTCTCGACAAGATTATCGATGGCACCACGCCGAGTTGGTATGAGAAGTGGTCGGTGTTGCCCTCCCACATTTTTCATTCTGGGGCCACGGAGTGGTTAATGAGTGTCTTACACCATTATGGTGAACTCCTGAATTTATCGGGAATTCGAGAAGCCGTATCAGCTGCTTTATATGATTACCCCTGCCATGCGGGGCTTCTTCAGGCATTTGCGGAGCAATTCAACGCTCGTTGGAATACCTTTGGGACAGCCGAAGGAGAAACCTCTATTGATCTATGGAGTTTTTACCGGATTTCTAGCTTGCCCATATCCAGACTTCCCTATGAAGAAGTCACCCTTAATGATTTGTACTGTCATCGCAGTAACGGCTCAAGACAATATATTCTCCCTTATAGCCTTTGATACTTGACGAAGGTATGGCGGGATTTGGCCCGTACCGAAAGGAAAAACGATCAAAGCTCTTCTTCCAGCACTATGAGAGTGAGCCAGAATGCCTAGCTCCGTTTCTTCTACAACAGGCCATTTTGCTTCTTTGACAACTTTGCAATAGAGGGTATCCCTTTGGAGCAGTACCAACAGTTGTAGTCGAAGAAATGACAGCGCGGGCGGTACTTGTATGCTCCAAAAATGAAGGGTGGAACCCACGTTATTTACTGGATCGCACATATCTTGCTGCGTATCCGGTAAATTGGCTTGCTACCTTTGCAATTCCATATGGTGAGGAAGAGTCAATTAGACTGGGATTGATATACCCCACCTGCCTTCTAGCCGAGGGCTACAAGCTTGCCATAGCCCTGACTACTCTGGCCAATATTTTTCATGGACTGGGGTCTTTAACTTCACATCCCTGTCCACGGGACCGGAAGACGTAGCTAGCCACTCATTATCTGCGTGCTTGGGCGGGTTTTTTACAGCCCAGTTTATGCCAAAGTATTGATTTGCCTCGCCCGACGGCTCCATTGATTTTGTCGTTCAGGAACCGGCCTTCTGGGGACTCATTGGAGCAGCTCATCAACGCTCGCTCTGCTTTGTCCTTCCTTCCAGTTGGAGAGCGTGGCCTTCTGCAATTTGACTGCATCTCTTGGGGCTCCAGACCATACAGCATCATGGATCCGAGTGGGGTAGTATATCATTTACCCCACTGTGGCGGGTCTGACCAGTCCCTGTATAAAGACTGGTTGTCCTGCATTCGGCCAAGCGTACTAGTATTTCGAGGGGGGCAGGACTCTTATTTTAGAGCCATATTATCCCTCCCTTTTTGCTAAGAACTTTGGCTATGATCAATCAACTCCGTCGAAAATGGATTTTCCACTGGAGGCCCGCCTTTGTCACAGTCACGGCCTTCATTTGAATGCTGCTAGTTGGTGGAACTACTTCCGTCGAGAGGAAACAGGTCCAATTTGTATTCTTCCTACTCCTGAAGCTACAGGGCAGATTGATATTTTCTATGCTCGATGGTGGTTCCAGCACAATAATGTTTTCTGGCAATCCCCCCCCCCATAAGCTGAAAGAGGTCAAAGAGTCTCGCCTTAAGAAGATGAGCTTGATGTCAATCTTCATTGAAGATGCCTTTCTCTGTCGCCATTTCTCGAGCTTGGCAGATTCATATATAAAGTTTTATAATTCCAAGACGGCAAAGTCTACTTGCCCCGCAGTCGACAAATATTATTATTAGGAGGCCATGTTGCCTTTGAAACTTGTACAACTTTCTTCAGGGCAGGCTCCAGCCAACGATGACGATTCATCGGATTATTGTTGGTGGAATCATTTTTTATCTTATTGTGGCTATGTTCCTAATGTCCCTTTGTCGACGAAGCTGCCTCCTAAATGCGTCGGCAACAAGGTATGGGCACACTGGGAGAGGCATATGATCAATGCCATTGGCTACGTAGGGCCTTTGGAATGCTTGCCCTTTACTGAAAATGCTTCCACATTGCAAGATATTCGGGATGCAGTAGAGATGGCAAGCAAGATTTGTAAAGTTGATTTTGATCAAATAGTGTTGGAGCCTTCCTTTTCGTCTAGGTCAACAGGTATTGATGATTTAAATTTCTTCCTTTTGCTTTGCTTCTTCTTCCCCTTTTTTTTTGACTTCTTCTTTTTTTTTTGCTTTGGATTTCCAGCCATCCCTACTCCTGAAGTTGTTGGTGACAGGAGTGACGACCCTTGTTTGGATATTCCCTCCTCCTCAAAATGCAGGAGAGTTGGTAAGAGTGGAGTTGTAGATTCCACCCCATCTAGCGGTAATTTTCCTTCGCTTTTTTTCTTTTCTTCTCTCATCATTATCATTCAATATTTTTGTTCATTCATCATCATCATTTTTTTTAATGCTCCTCTACCTCATATAGTGAGACAGATGAAGATGCTGCCGACTAAGCCGCTCCAGATGATTATAACCCTTTGTCTGGAGATTCTTCCTCTTTTCATGGCAGAGAGTATGGAACCTCCTCACAAGCGGCTGAGGCCTTTTTGCCAGAGGCTGAAGATGATGGATGACAATCCCACAGCTCCGCAGTTGAAGCGGCGGCAATGGAAGGTGACAATAGTACTTTTACATTTGCTGAATTGGGACTCTCATCAAAGCAATATCCTCTTGCTTCTGTTGAGGCTTATATCCCGATGCCAGTAGGGGAATTCCCTGTCGGGGGACCAGTCCCTGAAGGTAACTTCCTTTTGAGCCAATGTATAGCCCATTTGGTTCTTTCTCATGCATTCATCATCTTATTGTTTTTCTTCTTCTCCTTTTTTTTTTACTCAGGCGGCTTGGATTTCATTAATCAGCTTTTTTCAGGCAGAGAAATCAGCCCATATTTTCTACCTGAGGCCAACTCTCCTTTCCCTTCCTGGGAAAATACAAGGAGCCCTTTTCTCGAGCTACAAGCTCATTCTGCTTTTCAGGTGGGGGACACCATAGGAAATGATGAAGGTATCCCACAAACGGAGTATAATCCTGAAACATCCACTTTACCAGCAAATGCAAGAGGCTTCAATTCATATCCAGTTGATCTCCCATCCTCGTCTCAAGGATTTTATACTGAGTAGCCGAACTTTATTCGACCCTCAAACCCTAAGATGGAAGGAAGAAATTCTTCGCCAGGTGAGGAAAATTGGATTTGATCTCTCATCCATTGAGACTTGAATTTCATTTACTGTTTCTTTGCTAATCGCCTTTCTTTTGTTGCTTATTGGCGCTTTTAGCAGGTGATTTGATGCTGTCAGTGGGTCTCCGCCGATGGAATTTGATGCCTTTTCCGGACATGGTGTGGAATGGCCGACAAGAGTTCAGCCCACTTCACTTCCTTTAGCCGATGATTTTCTTGGACTAATGCTTGAAAGAGTGAGAGTTGTGGTGAGGGCGGAAGATCCCTCATCAATTGAAGCTGTCAGGCATGCACTGGAGCAGAACACCAATACCGCCTTCTATACGAGTCTTTCTAGGGATCCCTGGATGACTGCTGTTGAGGAAGTTTGGACGAAGTACGTCGTCTCCATGCTACCGCAGCCTGGAATCCTTACAATCAGAGGATCCAGACTTTGGAGAGCGAGATATGCTCTTTGACCAGCGATGCTGACGAATTTGACTCTCGTGCAAACGAAGCACAGAAGCGTCAGAAAACGTAGAAGTCAAAGATGGTTGCAGAAAGAGACAGAATTGCCAGGCTGCAGCACGAGATTGATGAATCGAGATCTTCTTTAGACCGGAAGGCCAAAGAGGCTGCAGACGCATCCCAAGAGAGAGTTGCTTTTGCTGGACAGGGAGCCAAACTTCGCCAATCTGTTTCTTCTAGAGCTAAGGAAGTTGAACAGTTGAAGAGGAAGAAGCCCCGGTGTCTTTGCTTTCCAGTATAATATTTTGTAGACTGGACTTGTCGTTTGACTTTTCTGTTTAACTTGTACATTGTAGCCACTATCCTCTGTATATTTATAACATAGTGGCTTGGAGCTCTGTAAGTATAGAATGGAGGACGATTCTGAGAATGTTTCTCCTTTTCCCCCTTCTTTTTTTTCTCTTCTCTCCTTTTTTTTACCTCTCTCTCCCCTTTTCCTTTCTTCTTTTTTTTTCTTCTTTTCTCTCTTTTTTTCTTTCTTTTTTTAATAATTTTTTTTTCACATTACCAACCTCAGCACCCTTCCAGGTTTTTGCTGAAACTGACCCTCTTTAGCTTTTTCCAACGCGCCCTTTCGGGTTTTCACGTTGAGGGTTATCCATTTTTGCCTGAAGTGACCTTCCGAGTTTTCACCTATCCGGATTTTTTTGACCTTTTTTACCCTTAAGAATACAGTGAGCTGTATACCTAAGTCCATCGGGGTATCTCTATTTTTAACCCCTTTTCTCTTCTTTTTTTTTTGAAACTTCTTTTTTTTTAACTTGGCATTCGGATATGGGTCTTTTGGCATTTGGCTATTTGGCTGGTTTACGATAGTTGAATGAATAAGGGTTTGGCTTTGAATGTAGCCGACCCTTGTGGTTTTCTGGCTAAGATTGGGAATTTAGATTTGGATTTGGATCTGGTTTGGTTTGGCCTACCTTCAAGGTTTTCTGACTAAGGTCTGGAATTTGGATTTGGATCTAGATTTGGGTTTGGGTTTAGCCTGCCTTGATGGCTTTGGCTAAAATTTGAATTTGACTTGATGTAGCCTACCTTGACAGTTTACTGGCTAAGAGTTTGGAATTTGGATTTTGATTTAGCGGCCCAAGGTTTGGCGCATCCCCGATTCGAACCGGATCGGGTTTTTGATCCGATCCGATTGGCTCGAACCGATTCGGTTCGATCCGCTTGGATTCGGCCTTAGAAGGGATCCGCCTGTTAGGGATCCTGGCGCATCGGGCGAGCCGCGCATCGGATCCTCCTGATCCGATGCGATTCGGGGGGATCGGCCCGGCTCCGGCGCGCCAAACCATGATTTAGCCTACCTTGATGGTTTATGGCTAAAATTTGGATTTGATTTTAATGTAGCCTACCTCGATGGATTGCTGGCTAAAGTTTAGATTTGATTTAAGTATAGTCTACCTTGATGGTTTACTGGCTATGGTTTGAAGTTAGGATTTGGTTTAGCCTACCTTTGTGGTTTGTTGATTAAGGTATGGAATTTGGATATAGATTTGGATTTGAATTTGGATTTGAATTTGGTTTGGCCTACCTTCACGATTTTCTACTGAGAATTTGGAGTTTGGATTTGGTTTGGTCTACCTTTGTGGTTTATTGGCGAACATTTGGATTTGACTTTGATGTAGCCTACCTTGATGGTTTACCGGCTAAAATTTGGATTTTGGGATTTGTATTTGGATTTGGTTTTGGTTTAGCCTATTTTTGTAGTTTGTGGCCAAAAAAATTGGATTTGGCTTTGATACAGCCTACCTTGATGGTTTACTAACTATGATTTGGGATTTGAGCTTGGTTTAGCCTACCTTTGAGGTTTGTTGGCTAAGGGTTTGGAATTTAGATTTGATATAGCCTACCATTGAGGTTTGCTGGCTAAGTTTAGATTTGATTTGGGTTGGCCTACCTTTGTGGTTTGCTGGCTGGAATTTCGAATTTTGGATTGATTTAGCCTATTTTTGTGGTTTTCTAGTTATCATTTGGAATCCGAGCTTGGTATAGCCTACCTTGATGGTTTGCTGACTATGATTTGGGGGTTTGGATTTAGTTTAGCTTACCTTTGTGGTTTACTGGCGAAGGTTTGAAGTTTGGATTTGATATAGCCTACCATTATGGTTTGCTGGCTGTGCTTTGGAATTTGGATTGATGACAAGTGAGAGGTGTAAGATAACTCCACAACTTCCGCTCATTCGTTCACTTCTTGGCTTTGTACAAGTAGTGTCTTTGACTTCATGCTTTGACAGGGTTTGAAGGTTTGGAGATTTGGGTTGTATGACAAGCAGATAGAGGTTTGATTTCTTTGTCCCCATCTATGGCAAACTTTGATTTCAGCATCAATTCTGAGAGAGGGTAGCTTTTATTCTTCTTCGGCTTCTTGCCTATTTGGGTGGTTGAATTTTTGCTTTGATGATTGACCAGAAAATTCATGTTCTGGTGCATATATAGCTTCAGATGTTTTCCATTGAGTGGAGGAAAGGGCACGGTGCCTTTGTGGTCTACCAGCCTGTATGCACCTCCTTCGTATGCCAAGGTGACGATGCATGGGCCAAGCCAAATGGGCTGCAACTTGCCACTTGACTTTCCTGCCATTACTTCTCTGCATTTGACCATGACTAGATCCCCCTGCTTAAATGCTCTGGGTCTTGCCAATTTGTCGAATGCACGAGCCATTCAAACTTGATATGCTTGGAGGCATTTGTATGATTCAAGCCGCTTTTCTTCTAAATTGGAGAGCTCTTTGAATCTTCTTTTTATTTGGTTTTGCTCTTGGCCTTGAAGCCCAGTTTGGATTGCCACCCGATAGGATGCCATTTCTATTTCTATAGGTATCATAGCCTCAGCTCCATATACCAAGGAGAAAGACGAACAACTGGTAGGGGTTTTGTATACTGTTCGGTAAGCCCATAAACCTTCATGAACTTTTTCTCCCCATTCAAGCTTTCGACTGCCGACTATTTTAGCGAGTAGCTTGCAAAGGGTTTTGTTGAAGGCTTCTGCTAGCCCATTGGCCTGTGGATTGTAGATTGATGACGTCCTCCAATCAATATGAAATTTGGCTGCCAAGGCATATATTGTTTGTTTCGAAATGGTGTCCCATTATCAGACATGATTCTGTGAGGGGTACCAAATCTGTATATTATATTTTGTTGACAAATCTGGCGACTACTTCTCCCGTTACTTCCCGCAATGGAATAGCTTCAGCCCATCGAGAAAAGTAATCTATAGCAGCCAATATGAATTTGTGACCTTGGGATGAGGGTGGGAATGGTCCCACAATATCCATTCCCCATTCTGCAAAAGGCCATGTTGGCGCAGTAGGGTGTAATGTATTTGGTGACTTTCTCGACACAGGGCCGAAAGCCTGGCATTGATGACATGTACGGACATATTGGATGCAATCCGCATACATGGTAGGCCAATAGAAGCCTTTTAATTTGATATTGATTTTCATCTTTTCACCCACTTGGTGTGCACCGCACAATCCAGAATGAACTTCTTGCATGATGATTTTGGCTTCTTTGGGAGACAAGCATCTGAGGAGGACTGGTCCCTTCTTTTCATGGGCCAATCTGTATAATTGATCTCCTATTAGCTGATATGATGTAGCCCTATGCAAGAGCTGAATTTTCTGTCGCTCAGAAGGGAGCCAACCTTTCTTGATTTTGATAATTGGCTCACGTCAGTCTTCACATTGATTTGCTGCACTTTCTGTAGTTTCTTCTATGATATATACTTCCTCAATTGTGAAATTGGACTCACTGTCGAGGACGCTTGGCATGAGTCTTCTATGTCGAACAATTATGTCCAATTCTCCTTCGGGAGGTAGTTTTATGGCAGAGACTAATTTGGCTAAAGCATCTGCCTGAGAATTTTCACTTCTTGGTACATGAGATATGTCAAAGAAGTGAAACTTTCCTTTAAGTTCCATAATTGTAGCATGGTATGGAACTAATTGTTGTTTTTAAACTTCATACTTGCCCAATACTTGTCGGATGACCAGTTGTGAGTCACCATAAGCTTGTATGCTTTTGATGCCCATTTCAAGAGCCAGTCGGAGCCCAATAATTAGAGCCTCATACTCAGCTTCATTGTTTGTTAGTGGCTTCATAAGAGCACAGGAATTATATAAGATTCCTCCTTGTAGAGTGACGAAGACGATGCCTACTCCAGTAGTGAGGCTAACGGAACTGTCTGTAAAATGGAGTGTTCGAGAAGCTCCATCAAAATATAATTCCCAAGGTATGTCAATTGTGATGACTTCTTCGGGATTTGGATTTTCTTCATTTTGATTCTCCTCATTTGTAGGAGAGAGAGTTTTTTCTTCTGGAAGATCAATAGACAATGGTGAATCCTCTCGTACTGGATGTGCAGCCAAGAATTCAACCAAACCTTGCCCTTTGATTGCCCTTCGTGGGACATAAGTGATATCAAATTCCGTAAGAAGTAAGGCCCATTTCTCGAGTCTTCGTGACAGTACGGGTTGCCTTAGCAGATATTTAAGAGGATCATACTTGGAGATGAGTTTTACTTCATGAGCCAGAAGGTAATGCCTTAATTTCTTGACGACGAATACCAATGCTAGGCAAATTTTCTCCATTGGAGCATATCAGAGTTCTGAACCAATCAGCTTTCTGCTGAGATAGTATAGAGGTTGCTCCTTGCCTTCTTCATTTGTTTGTGCTAATAGGGCGCCCAAAGAGGTGTCCATAGCTGCAATATAAAGTATGAGAGGGTTTTCGCCGATTGCTGCTCCCAATACTGGTGGAGTGAGGAGATATTTCTTTATCTGCTCAAAGGCATCTTGACATTCTTGATCCCAGATGAAGGGAGCATCCTTCTTCATTAGCTTGCTGAAGGGCACACACTTTCCTGAGAGGTTGGAGATGAATCGCCTGATATAGGCTAGTTTTCCTTGGAATGACCTTAGCTCGGTTAGATTTTAGGGAGGTGGCAATTGCTGGATTGCCTTGATTCTGTCGGGGTCTATTTCTATTCCCCGATATTTGACGACGAAACCCAGGAATTTGCCGTTTGAAACCCCGAAAGCACACTTCATAGGGTTCATTTTCAATTTATAATGACAAGTCTTTCAAAGACACGGCGGTGATCTTCCCGTTTTTTGATTTTGACGACTAAGTCATCCACATAGTATTTGACCACATAATGGAGCATTTCATCAAATATTTTTGTCATTGCTCTTTGATATGTAGCTCCTACATTCTTCAATCCGAAGGACATTCTTTTGTAGTTGAAGATCCCTTCGGGTGATCTGAAGGCAGTATGATCTTTATCTTTGATTGTCATGCGGATCTGGTTATAACCTGAAGACATGGTTTGTCGTGGCGAATCGGATCGGGCCGATTCGGGCGAATCGGAGCGGATCAGGGGAAACCCGATTCGCGATTCGACTGATTCGGTCTGATTCGCCAGATACCTCTTCAGGCAAGGTTGTCAGGATCTGTTTCATTTACTTAAGATATTACATGTAAATAAGGAAGTACCCCCCATTTGAATCCAATAAAAATATCAAAAAAATCATATCTCTTACCAATAAAAAGTCAACTCTCCCATCGAAGAAGAAAATCACGATTTCGGTGATTTTAGCGAAATGCTAACTTTCTAATCTCTCATGATTTGGTCTATCTAAAAATTTGATAATTCAAATAAACCATATGGAACACTAAAAATCCAAAGTCCGGTAAAAAAAGTCAAACGTGCATGTGACTTCTCCAAGGAAGCCACTCTCCTACTGACAGCACTTAGTCTGCTCGAGGCATCTCAGGATTTGGTCAAACTTAAGCTATCATCACCTAAACTCATGAAATTTTTCACTTTCTAATTGAAAAGAAACTAAAAAGTGACAATTCTCATGAGTTTGAGTGATGATAGTTTAGGTTTGACCAAATCTTAAGAGGTCTCAAGCAGACTATGTACTGTCAGTAGGAGAACAGCTCCCTTGGAGAAGTCACATGCACGTTTGACTTTTTTTACCGGATTTTGGATTTTTAGTGTTCCATATAGTTTATTTGAATTATCAAATTTTTAGATAGACCAAATTATGAGAGATTAAAAAGTTAGCATTTTCGCTAAAATCATCGAAATCGCGATTTTCTTCTTCGATAGGAGAGTTGACTTTTTATTGATAAGAGATATGATTTTTTTGATATTTTTATTGGATTCAAATGGGGGGTACTTCCTTATTTACATGTAATATCTTAAGTAAATGAAAATCATTTACTTAAATGATATTCAGGTAAATAAGGGGATCCTGACAACCCTGCCTGAAGAGGTATCAGGCGAAATTCCATGCGAATCGAACCGAATCAGGGAGAACCCGATTCGGTCCGAATGGACCGAATCGCCAATCCGTCAGACCTTGCCTGAAGATCCATCCATAAAAGATAAGGCTTCATGGCCGGTAGTCATGTCCACCATGGTTTCAGTAATTGGAACCGGGAAATCATCTTTGGGACATACTTTATTCAAGTCCATGTAATCAATACAGATCCGGACTTGGCCATTCTTTTTCTTTACTGGGACAATATTGGCGAGCCAAATTGGATATATGCATAGCTCTATGAAGTCTACTTCAGAGAGTTTGTCGACTTCAGCATTTACTTTAAGCTCCAGCTCATGCCGCATGTGTCTTTGAGACTGTTTGACAAGCTTGGTTGTATAGAGTATAGATAATTCATGCTCGGCGACTGAGGGTTCCAGCCCAGGCATTTTTTTGTAATTCCAAGCAAAGCAATCTTGGAATTCCAACAGGAGGATTTTGTAAGATTGCCTTTCTTGTTCATTGAGGAAGGCGCTGATGAAGATCGGTCGAGGGTTTTCGTGATCCCCGAGGCTGAGCTCAATCAATTCATCAACTGTGGCTTGTACGCCATCTTCAAATTCCTGAGAAATTCCTGAGGAGCTGGTTGCAGATCCACGAAGTCTTTTTCGTCGTCAGAGTCGGCGACGTAGACCTCGTAGTAATTTATATCTATAGGATTTGTTAGTGAAGCTTGTGTGCCAGATTGTTCTGACAACTTTTCATTTGATGGCTCTCTTTTGGGAGAGGTGGTATCTTCTTGAGAGTTGGAGCTAGAAAACTCTTGGCTGCTTTCTGCATTGCAGGTCTCCGGCAATAGCCCAACAGTATTGACTGTAAAGAAGGCCTCGGTGTCATAACCTAGCCCTCTTGTATCTTTCTTGGAGAAGGAAGGTTGTCCTCGCACTTGGGGAGGTTCCCATAATTGATTAAAGAAATCCCTCCGGGACGCATTTTGCACCTGAGGGATATTTTGCTTCTTGCACAGTTCTTTGATATTTTGTAGCATGTCAACCATATTTGTATAGGCTCAAGATGATTTTCGGGTTTATTTTCCCAATCAAAATCATCTTCTGGAGATGCCTGAGGCATTGACTCTCCCTTGTAAAAGACAATTGGCTTCACTACCTTTCTGACATTTTTCTTCACTTCTTTCCTTTAATAAGTAACAACGAACGTTTTCAATCGTCCGACGATTTGATCTTGCTTCGAGAAAGAGATTTGCGTGCAGTTAGGAGGCAGCGGAATACTTTTGTTGATGGCTTGGCTTACATGATCGGCCTCATAGTTGATGCTTCGCCTTTCTAGGCGAGTTGATTTGCTTCGGGAATTTTTCTTGTGGAGCTTGGCAAGATTATTATGAAAAGCTCGTCAGTCTCGCTATCTTCATCTGTGCAACCAGTTTGTTTGCCCTTCCCTTTTGCTTGGGTAGGGGATTGAAAGACTGGTCCTCCAAGATATAGCAAGGCATCAGTCAAATTGCATTCATCTTCCCAAAACAGGGCTTGATTAGCAAAGACTGTATGTTGCCTTCCTTCTTTTGCATATTCGATGCATTGATGGAGTGTTGACAGGATGACCCCATTTTCATGTAACCAGGGTCTTCCGAGCAATATTTTGTATGTTGTATCAGTATCAATGATATAGAATGTCACCTTAGTGACGAAGTCACCCAGAGTTAGGTCCACGGTGATTCTTCCCACGACTTCTTCAGAATTTTGATTAAAACCTGTGATCCTTACATCCCTTACTTCTTGCTTGTAAGGCATGAGATGTAAGGATTCAAAGGTTTTGTAGGGCATTAGATTAATAGATGCCCCCGGATCGACCAGAACTCGGTTTAATTCGTCGTTGTTAACCTGCCCTTTCATATATAAAGGACGATTGTGGCATGGAGAAGAAAGCAGCATATCTCCATCTGAGAAGGTGACATTTACTATCAATGCTTCATATGCTTGAGCCTGGAGATTAGCCATATAAGCTTCATAAGTTTCTGGTTCTTGGAGTATTTTGACGAGAGTTTCTCTCAAGTCTTTACTCCAAGCAATAGCCTCCCAGACAGTAATATTGACGGGGAGTAACTTTAGTTGCTGAAGCACTTTGTCATCAGCCTTGGCGAGTGTCTGGTACAATGGGGAAGATCCCCCAATCAAGAATTCAGACAACTCCTTTGGCTTGACAAGCTCTTTTTGAAAGAGCGAACTTGATGGCTTTTTACTTTGAAAGAGAAGAGCGTTGTCCGGCTCATTTGATGAGGTATACGGACTTTGGTCCCCGTCTTTTGGCTGAGAAGCCATATTAGGCAGCCCTTCTTCTTCATCTGAAGAGTCAATAAGAATCTGCCTGAATTTCGATTTCAGACAGAGGTCTTGACTCTTCACCACGGAAAAGTATTGCTTTGTTTGAATTTATGACACAAGACTTCTTGGAGGTGGCGGACGTTGTTTTTTGCCATTTGCCACGTCCTCTTCCACGATTGCGATTTGAATTATTTGTAGACCGACGCTGGTATGTCAGCGTCGTTGGCTTGTCTTCAACTTGTATGGTAGTACCCCTTGAGAAGACTTGCAGCTCATACCATATTGCAGGTGAAAGAGTTGAACATGCCTTCCAACTTTTCGATGGTGATTTCCCCATCTCCATGGAAGACTTCTAATCGTGTTGAGAGATGATGCTCCCCTTCTTCTAGGGTTTCTTGATGTATTTGATAAAACCAATTCCGGAGCCGGATTTTTCGTTCTAGCTCCTCCCATGGGATATATTGGTCGAGCGAAGCCTCCTGGAAGGCCTGGGAGGTATATATTCTTCCAGCTCATCAATCAGCTTTTGAAGTTTTTGGAGAGGGGTTAATTCTTCAGAAACTTCTGCAGCGGCAGGGCGCTCCATTTGTTTCTTCATTTTTCTCTTCTCATTTTTCCTTCTATTTTTCTCTTTGTTTTTCATTTGCAAGACTTCAGCTGGACTCATAGCTTTTTACTTGGGAGGTGGTTTAGAGACACTCCTTTTGCTAGAGTCACCTTTTGACACGGATTTCTTGAACATTTTGGAGGCAGTTGATTTTCGAGGGCCCACAGTGACCCATTCACCCTCCGAGAGTTGTGTGTCGAAGGTTGAGTTAATTGCGCCTTCAACAACTTCTGGTGGGAGTTGGTAGAATTCATCCACAAACTCCTCTGCTTGTTGCGAGATTGGCTCTGCCGCAGTTTCTTCTTGTATTTGATTTCTGTATCGCAAAATGGCAGTTTTACGCTTGTCCATCTTGGCCTTGCCTTTACTTTGACCGAGACCCAGTTGAGATTTGATAATATTCACATATATCTTGATAGTTTGATTGGTAGACTGGGCTTGGATCATACACTTGTTGTGACGCTTCACCAAAGTGTGTTGAAACTAGAGAGTTTCCATATTGATCAATTATCCCCTCTCGAATGAGTGTTTCGATTAGGTCTTGGACCTCCGAACAGTCTTTAGTGGGGTGCATGGCTCTGGAATGGAATTCGCAGTAGCAATCAAGCATCATTTCACTTTTAGAGATATAAGGTGCTGGTTTATGCACCTTGATTAGCTTTTGCCTCATGAGGTTATCAAATATCAGCTTGGTATTTTCCTCAGCAAATGAGCGTTGATGCAAGGGATGTCAGTCCGTGTACCATCGGTTGGACAAGTATGGACTTGAAGTTGATTGCTCCACCTCTGATTCTTGGGGATCAGAGGATAGAGATGCATTGATGACATTTGCCGAATAAGACATGGAGTTGGTTGGTCCATTCGATGGCTGCTGAATATGAGGTTATGGAGGGCTGACCAAAGAATCACTCAGGTCAATTACCGCGCGCCTGATCATGATTTCCACGTCATCTTTGAAGTCAGTGCAGTCTTCAATGACGTGATTTGCCGTTTGATGATATGGACAGTAGTTGGATAATGCATTTGGTGGAGCAAAGTAGTCCATCCATCCGGCCCGCAGGCATAACCGGAAGAGTGGTAATGTTTGATGTCGAGGGAACGAATATAACTTTTCCACCTCGACCAGATTTGGGGATCCTTCAGATAGCCACCCAATTGAATCTGAGTAAGGCGACATCAAAGGCAGCTCCTGAGTTGCTTGTGTATGGATGGGAGTAGTTTGTGGAACATAGGGTCCCTGAGTGGGAGCATCCTGATGTCCCTCCACACTTTGTATGATTAGTCGTAACTCTTGCTGGCCTTATTGTAATCGTCGGAGTTGCTTTTGAACTCTCTGCATTGCTTTCCACGTGGCTTGACGCCTGGACCTTGGCGGAGAATAAGCTCCAGAATTATCCTGAGGTGGGTCACATGAAGGGCCGGCCTCGGGACCATTTGAATTTGTAGCGGTTCCGCCGCATGTATTACATTGACTGATTACTCTGATCGATCCCAAACATGAGGTTGAGGAGGGTCGACCAGACCACTTTGCATAGATATGAGACCACTTTGGATCATTTTTTGGACCTCATTTTTTAAGATATAGCAATCTTCAATTGCATGCCCCAACATGCAGTGATATGGACAATAGTTGGGCTCATTAGCCCTGCTGACATCTGCCGGCTTCTTTGGTTCTGGCAGTGTTATTAATTTATTGTCCAGACAGAGATCAAAAAGCTTCTTGATATGCTCCTTTTTGAAGGAGCAAGGAGCTTTCATACGTTCTGCCAATGTTGGCATTGGTGCCTTTGATTGTGATTTCTTCTTTGGAGAGGCAGACATTACCGCTCCTTTTGTTTCATTGCCAGGTGAGAAGTCAATAACATTGACCTCTTTTCCTGTTAGATTGCGCTCTTTAGGGAGCTTGCCTTTGTGAGATGTATGAGCCATTTGCTCGGCAAAGAACATCTCGATTTCTGCTAAAACAGAATTTAATTGATCGGAACTCTTGATATTTGCCCCCAAGAGTTCTCATTGATTACCGTCGCGAGACCTCTCCGGCAGATAATAATTGCATCTTCTTGGGCAGGAGGGTTGTCGCATTTCATGCTAAACTCTCTCCACATTTTGATGAAGTCTAGTGGCGATTCCCATTTCTTTTGCTTAAGGGAGCATAGCTCTGCAAAGGAGACCTTTCTTTCAGCCGTCTAAAACGGTTGATAAATTTCTTTTGTAGATCAGCCCAATCAACAACTAAGGTTTGGCGCATCCCCGATTCGGACCGGATCGGGTTTTTCCTGATCTGATCCGATTCGGGCGGATCGAACCGATTCGGTTCGATCCGCTTGCATTCGGCCAGAACTCTTATTGAAGGGATCCGGGCGCATCGGAGCGAGCCGCGCATCAGATCCTCCCTGATCCGATGCGATTCGGGGGGATCGGCCCGGCTCGATCCGGCGCGCCAAACCATGTCAACAACTGAATTAGGCTTCAACTTCGAATACCATTGAAATGCAACGCCAGTCAAGGAAGTTGCAAAATATCGAAGAAGATAAGACTCCTCGAGGGTGAAATCACCCATGGCAGTTATATAATATGCCAGATGCTCCTGTGGTGCCCCCTCTCCGTCAAACTTTTGTAGTTTTGGGACTTTAGGGCACCTAAATGGTAACTTCTTGAGTTGATGATGTAACAAATATGGGACAGAGTATAAGTCCGCGACCCGGATCCCTTCGTCTTGTTGAGCAAATCTGTCTTCAATGATTTTTTCGATCATATGCCTTTGTATGGCAATGTCTTGCATTGATCCCGTTTAAGGAGGTATGGTGTTGGACGGATCAATGATGTCCTGACCCGTAACTTGAGGGAGAAGGCCACTTATGGAAGCCGCCGGATGATTTGTCGGGGCAGACCCATCCGGATGTTGACTTTGTTGTTGATTTTGAGTAGAGACTGGCTCCACAGATTGTCGAAGGCTTGAAGTTGCTAGCCGCCTCATTTCATGCAAGAGTGTGGACATTTCAAAATGCCACTGCTGCATAACTTGATATTTGTCATCGTCTAACATTGCTTGGAAATTCTCCCTTGTAGGCAGGTCGACGACGAGATTGGCAATGGAGGCAGGGAGTTTGCCTTCCTCAACTTGAATAGTTCCTTCTTCAAAGAAGGGAATTTGAATTTCCTCTTGTTGGGGCTCAACATGAAGGGGCGCTTGACCAGACGTCCCAACTTGCCTGCCAGGTTGGCGGTTTCTTCTGGCAAATTGCCTGGTGTTGCGATGAGAAGCCTCAATAGGGATATTTGGATTGGCTTCCGCAATTTGTTCCGCAGGTTTGCCGGAGCCCTTCCCGAAGGCGTAACATGAGAAGATCCTAAGCCTAGGTTTCTCTCCCGCTGCCCAAGTGGCACGCCGTCTTTTTGACGAGCGAGTACCAGCATTAGGAGTTGCCCCCAGCCTATCAAAGACCGAGATTCGCGTTATACAGTCAAGGACCGATACGCGAGACTTGAATTGCTAAGGTGGATTTTCTTTGACTACCCGAATATTCTCCGGGTCTTGAGGGGCATAGCTTGATTTTCTATACACCCCTTTTCTCTTTTGCCCATTAAGGCGCTTGGATTCAGCATGTTGAAGAGAAGTACATTTGGCGTTGCTTCTCCTTTCGACCACCTTTGGTGCATCTGCTTGAGCTTTCTTAAATTTTTGTTCCTCCATTTTGGGAACCCAGATTTGTTTGAGGTTGGTGGACCGCCGCATCTTTTGCTTAACGTCAGCTTCCACCTTGGAGTCTTCTTGTTTCCCTCGGAACCACCGCAAGACTGAGAAGCGGTTCGAGGTAGAGATTGTGAGAACAGGGATGATAGGCTGGCTTTTGTCGAGCTGCACCCGTAGGCTTCCGACCATGATGGACTTGCCGGATCTTAAGGTAGCAGCAGACGGCCTTTTGTTTTTGTGGTTTTTGTATTGCCCCCGTTGTAGGGGGACAGCAGGTACAACTTCAGAGGAGATTACTCAAACCGAGTAACTCCGAATTTGAGTTGGGCAGGGTTTGACCCCCTTTGCAGCAACATCTTTTGAGGGCATTTTGGTGCCCTTGTTGGTGACAACATAACGAGCTTTGACATGCCCGGGACTCCTGTTAGTCTTCTTTGTTAATTTGTTGGAGGGAAGCTCCTGAGCAGCACCCTCCTCTTATTGGGCCAGGTCCACCCTTAAGAAGAAAGGGCACCCGACAATGGCTGGAAAGTCTCTGAATGCGATCGGAGTTGCCAGGTAGCCGAACTTGGCGTGGTTCTTGACGACTAGCGGTCTGTAGGTGACGGCCATCTCCAAAAGCTTGAACTTTACCTTTCGTCCGAGTTTCACCTTCAAGGAAAACACCAGGATTAGGATTTTCATAAGAAAATGCATAAACCTCGACTTTGCTATGAATGGTAAAAAGGGGTCCCACCGGGCGTGCCAGTTGTCAACCGCGGAAAATTTTCGTTGGGTTGATTTCATTGGGGTTTGAGTTTGATTTGATTTTTATTTACTTATTTTGCCTTGTGGGGCGTGCCAGCCTGTCTAACTGACTGAAAATCCGAGCGATGCAGAGAGAAAATTTACGTCCAAGGAATGGACAAGTGCGCCAGTTTATTTTGAACTATTTTTGTTACGCGATTTATTGCATCAGGGGATTAGGGTAGCGTGTGCTGGACCCTTGTCTCCATCGATCGGAATCGATGTTTATTTACATCGGGTTAAAATCCTCTAATGTTGTTTTTACATCAATTTTAACTCAAACACCATTGATAGCAAAGTCGAGAGGTTCGCATTTTCTAGAAAACAATAATGTGGTTTTTATTTTTTATCGGACGAAATGGATTTTGTTTTTGAAAAGAGATTTGTTTTGAAAAGAGCATGGAGATGATTTATGTGTTTAGCATGTAATTTAGGAGATGGGTGGGTATGTATTCGTGGATTTATTTGATATTTGAATATGTTGTGTATTTGGGCAAAGCTTCCGCATAGGCAAAGCTACTGTGCAAATACATAAACATATATTTGATGAACATATGGCCATATTATTTTTAGGGCAGAGCCTCCGTATGGACAGAGTCTCCCCATAAAACAGGCACATATGAACATATATTTTGTGGACATGAGTATGCTTTCGAGCAGAACCTCCACTTGGGCAGAATTTTCTTAAAAAGACATACGCATATGAATACAAAAACTTACCCTCTCAGAGACTTGCTCAACGAGGGGGAGGAACATATGTGTCTAAATGCTTATATCCATAGAGACTAACTTGATATGGAAACATTTAGAACACAAGAATATTGATGTTAAATACCTTATACCCATAGAGACACGCTCGACATGGAAGGTATTTAAACACCGAGGCGCATGCGCACAATTTGGTTTATCTCCACAAAGACTAGCACGATGTGGAGATATGGATTATATTTTGGATTTTAGGATTCCCCCCCCCCCCCCCCCCGCATGGAAGCTAACTCGACATGAAGGGAGATTAGGGAGATTTCGTAGCCGGGGGACAACCTTTTTGCTTGCTGAGGGGCAAATACATTCACGTCGAGCAGAGGAACCTTTATGAGCAAGCTAAAACTTCCTTTCAAGAGAGCCTTTCTTTTTTCAGATTTTTCTCCAAATCCGGGAGCCCCCAAAAAAGGTCCCTCTCGCCATCGAGCTACATGGGCTATTTATAGGGGTTTTTAGCCCCTTTGCATTGAGGGATGAAGAGAGATAACCGATGGAAGGGTTCCATCCTCCCTTAACCGATGGGTCGTTCCATCGGTTAAGGGCGGTCCCCCCTTAACCGATGGAAAGACTCCATCGTTAAGAGGATCCCCTAACCAATGGGAGATTTCCATCAGTTAAAGGGGTTTTACATGGGTGGTTTTCTTATAATACACCCTCGTAGCTTCTTCCCAGGAGTTGTTGATGTCGTGAGATCTTTGCCCTTTCCTTGGAGACCTCTCGACGAAGGGTTGAGTTTGCAAGTGCTTGACGCTTCCTACTGCATGTGTTCTTTTTGAAGTTGTACTATTTTTCAAACTTGGTCTTATTGATCTTGTGCTGCCGAATTTCTTCCGCGACATATTCCCTCGAAGCATTGTTCTTTTCTGAACTTCTGCTTCACTGGAGGGATTTGATGCCGACTTGATTAATAAATTCTCTCCCAACATTACCTAAGTAGCCATAGCATTACTTAAGTAACTATTGGATATAAATAACTTCTGGCATATCCACTGTGAACTTTTTAGGGTTCAACAAGCACCTCCGAGATCAAGGAGAGGAAAACAAACATCGTTGTGCACGAATACGAGATGTTCAAGATAAGTCCAGTGGAGACGGTTTCAGAAATGTTTGCCCGACTCACAAAGATCACCAACAGCCTGAAGGCACTTGGAAAGCTTTACACGGACTTAGAGCTTGTGAGAAAGATCTTAAGATCCCTCCCTCCGACATGGCACACAAAAGCCACAGCCATTGAAGACTCAAAGAATCTCTCAAGTATGACTGTAGAGGAACTCATTGGTTCTCTTATGACTTATGAAATTAATTTGAAAAGAGGTGAGCTGGTGGAACTCAAATGGAAAGATGTGGCACTGAAGGCAAGGGCCAAGAAAAGCATTGATGTCAACTCCGATGAAAGCGCGTCAAGTGAGGAAGAGCAAGAAATGGCCAAACTAATCTGAAGTTTCAAGAGATTCTTGAAGAAGAAGCCACAGTCGGCCACATTCTCCAAAGACTTAAAGGGTAAATCCAAGCAAAGAGAATTCAACAAAAGACAAAAATGATTTGCTAGACACATGAGATTCGAGTGCCCAATATTTCTGAAAAAGTAGAAGAAAAGACAAAGAAGAGCAAAGTCATAGTTGCTTGGAGCGACTCTGATGAGTCAAACACCGCAGTAGAAGATGTCCAAGAGGAGTAAAAGGTCGAGTGCGGGCTTATGGCATTTGACAAAGAAACTCTCAAGGTAACTTCTGATCGTGAATCATTTACACTCGAGGATGTATACTGTCTTGCATGATAAGTATAAGAAACTGAAAAAAGAAAATAAGGGACTTAAAAACAAGTTTGAACTCTTCTTGCATGCTGAATCAAATTGACTGTCATGCCACGAACTCAAACTGCAATGTCAAAATCTTCAGAATGTTAATGAGAATGCATAGGTCATGATAATGGTAATTCTGAGAAACTTAGCATGCTTGAAAATGAAAACATATCGCTTAAGTCTGAAAATGAGAAATTGGAAAAGAAATTGCATGTGCTTGAAGAAGAGGTTGAGAAACCTGAAAACAATACTAGAAAGTTGCATGAGACAATAGATAAATTGAAAAACATTGTTTCTAGACTCATAAAAGGAAAATAGAAATTGGACGAAGTGCTCAGTGTTAATGTGAACACAAATAAACATGATTTAGGGTGTTCACCTAATAAGACTAAACCCCTTGAGTCTAAAACAAAAACTTGTTTTGTTCATGCTTCCAATATTCCAAACACATCTCATGCTAAACCAAAAGAAAAAAAGTCTCAAATGAATTTCCATGCTAAGAAAGTTGTGCAACATAAGAAACTAGCTCAATTGAAAAGAAAGAAACTTGTTTCTCACAATGTCACTCATATGACACATTCCACACCTCATGTTTCAAATGTAAATTGCTATTTCTGTGGTGGGGTGAGCATAAACATGTCATTCATAACTACTTGTTAAAGAAGAATGTAAATAAATTGAATCTTGTATGGATTAGGAAGGACTAGCTCCCTTCCCAGACTAGCACTCATGGACCCAAAACCATTTGAGTACTGTTTAACACACGGAATTCTTATCTTTTAGAAAGAAAAAAAAAGGATAATTGTGATGAAGTTTATTTATTACGGGTGTGCTAGTATGTTAAAACAGACAAATTTCATTTATTTTATCAGGCGATTTGAGTGTCATGTACTGGACCTTTCCCCATCGACCGAAGTCGATGTTAATGTATATCGAGATGACCTCGAACACCTTTGATTCTTTGTCAAAGAATATCTTTTGTCTCTATTCGTTGTGACAATATTAATCTTGATGATCATGCTTTTTGGATACGTATTTGTAAGGAAATTTGAAGCCTTCATTGCTTATATATCTGTAATTTGAATTACAAATGGTCTTTCAAGACATTTACAAATGGTCCTAATTATACAATCGTGTCTTCAGGATTACATTCGATCATGATCAGACCCTATTGAATTTGCTTCTGTCACAATCAGATCGTTGATTTTTAACTTCATCACGATCAAGTCATTGGATCGCCAAGATGATCTATGCATGCCCGTTGTATTTGCTTCATGGTCACCATCACTCTTTTGACTGCGATAGGACCTTTAAGTTGTCTTGTTGGGTATGTTTACAATTTTTTACCTTTTCAGAAGTTTTATGGCAATTTACATCCTCTGTGAGCATTTCTATAGTTTTCTACCCTTTTTGGGTGTTTTCGCTGTTTTGCATCCTTTCCAAGTATTTCTACAATTCCATACCCTTTCTGGGAGTTTTTTGTAATTTTCTATCTTTTTTGGGTATTTCTGCAATTTTCTACCCTTTATGGGTGTTTCTTCCATTTTCCACCCTCTCTAGGCATCTATATCATCTTTCAGCATCTCTGAGGTCTTTCCAATCATTTGTTGACTTCTTTGACACATTTACCATTTCTTGACTTTACTGGATATTTCGGTCATTTTTTCTTGACTTCGCCCAGGCTTTTGTATCATTTCCCGACTTCTTAGGGCTTTTCATCCATTTCTTGACCTCCCCGAGTATATTTGTCATTTCTTGACAATTATGAGACTTGGAGTGGCCAGCCATAAGCTGAACACAAGAGAGCGTACGCCGCTTCAAGGAAGTGACGTGAGTCCTGCTCCACCAAGCCATGCAAATGGCATGAGCCCTGTGTAGTTTCTTCCCTTTAAAGGAATTTTTTTGTAATTTCTAAACTTCAACGATATTTTGGTGACTTCTGTCAAGTTCGAACATAGTTTGAATGATTTCCTCACAAGCGGGAGCACTTGTGCAATTTCGCTTTCAAGGTCTTTGCAATTCAAACCTTTTTAGGGACATTTCTGCAATTTCTGGACTTCGAAGGACTTTTCTGCAATCTTTATCCTCTCAAAGACATTTATGCAATTTTTCCTTTGAACAGGGTATTTCTGCAATTTTCCCTTTGAACAGAGTATTTCTGCAATTTTCCCTCGATCAGGGTATTTCTGCAAATTTCCTGTGCAATTTGTCCTCTAGGGATATTTTTGCAATTTTCTGCCCTCGGGGGTGTTTCTGAAATTTTCCCTTAAACAGGGATTTTTTCCTGCAATTTCTGTCCATTCTAGGACCTTTTCTGCAAATTTTAATCCTTTTGAGGACATATGTGCAATTTCTGTCCTTCCAAAGATACTTCTGCAAATTTCAGTCTTTCTAAGGACTTTTCTATGATTTTCACCTTCTCCAAGGACTGTGGGCAATTTTCACCTTTTCCCAAGAGTGTTCGTGCAACTATATCATATTTCTGAATTTCTGGACATTTTCTCAGCAGTTATGCAATTACACACGAATGTGAGCTATAATTGCATTTCTTCATTTCATACCATTCTATTTTCAATCTTCAGAAAACTACAGAAATATCTTTGCATAATACTATTCATGGCATAAGCATCAACTTTTATAAGGACTAGCTTGTTTTACAATAGTCCACCTGAATAGGAGCTTTTGTGAAAAGCCTGAAAAAGAGTTCAAGTCTTGCGTAGCAATACTTGCTCTTGGAATGTTTCTTTAAAATTTCTAACACGCAAAAGTTCCTCTGAACAGTGCACAGAAACCTCAACTTGGTTCTTTCTTTTTAAAGTTCCTAAGCACCAAAGTCTTCATTTGAAGAGTGCGCAACAACTTTCCTTAATTCTCTCTTTAAAATTTTTAGACATCAAAGTCTCCATTGCGACGACAGAGACTTTCCATGTTTCTAAAATACTTGGACTTGTACGACAGAGCTTCCAAAACCTTTTTCAAGCTCTTTTAAAATCCAGCACACATACCCTTTCATTGACCTGCAACAGGGGCTTTACTTGGCTTCTCCTTGGCGCACGGAAAGAGCAGAATAGCAGGAGCAGCAAGGCGACAATCAGAGAGGCAGCAACACGGTAGCTTCTATTAAAATGGGACAAAAAAATAACATTGGGAGCAGACCGCTCCTCCTTCGGGCTTGGCTTCTCCAAGTCTTCCAGTCTCCAAGTCTTCAAGTCCCCCCGTCTTTTTTCTCTCTCCTCTCCCTCTTGGCATTGGCCTCCTTTTCTAAGAGTTGGGAGAAGAAAGAGGCCCATCGAAGCCCTCTTTGTAACACCCCATCGGAGCATCCTATTCAATTGCATTAAATACCCCTATTTTCTCTCCCCTTTTTTCATTCATTTAGGAGAGAGATGGAGAGAGAGGTGGGGAGACCCATCGGAGCCCACTCGAGTGGGAGGCTCCGATGGGAGTCCCCATCGAAACCCACCCCATCGGTGGGTGGGGCCCACCCGAGTGGATGCTCCGATGGGAGTCCCCATCGGAAACCCACCGATGGGGGCCCATGGGGCTCCCATCGGAACCCACCCATCGGTGGGTGGGGCCCACCCGGCTCCAATGGGGGTTCCCATCAGAGGGTGGGGCCCACTGAGGGTGGGCTCCAATGGGAAGCCCATCGGAGCATCCCACGCGGGTGGGGTGGGCTCCGATGGGGTGACCATCGGAGCCCGGGTTCTGATGGGACGCCCATCGGAACCCACCTTCCGATGGGGCCCTTTTTTGGCCCATTTCTTTTTGGGATTTTGAAATTTCTGGGATCTTCGGTTTTCAGGATTTTCTGGAAGTTTGGATATTTCTGGAATTTAGATATTTCAGGAATTTTGGTGTTTTCTGGGAATTTGATATTTTTTGGGTTTTGATAATTTCTGGAAATTGCAGAAATGAGGTATTTCAGAGACTTTTCGGTTCTCAGATTTCCGGAATTTGGATATTTCTGGAATTTAGATATTTCAGGAATTTTGGGGTTTTCTGAGAATTTAATATTTCAGCATTTTCTGGGTTTTGGGGATTTCTGAAATTTCAGAAATGAGGTATTAAGCTCTGAAAATTCAGAAAATTGGATTTTTGGGTTCTGAAAATTCCTGCAATTTCAGGAAAATGGGTTTTGAGTTCTGAAAATTCAAGAAATTGGGTAATGAGGATTTTAAGATTTTCTGGAAGTGTGCATATTTCAGGAATTTCTGGTTTTGGATATTTCTGGAATTTTGTTTTTTTTCAAGAAGTTTAGAAATTCTGATATTTCGGATAATTCCTGAAATTTTGATATTTCTGAAATTTTAGATTTTTTTTGGGCTGTTTGGATTTTTTTGCCCTTACCAGATGGCAATGTTTTATACCATTTTCTGCCATGATTAGCAAATCTGTCCATGTAATTTATTTATCACCAAATATTCAAAAAGATTTAATGAATATTTTGGTGTCAACCATGGTTTTGCACGGCGGAGCGAATCGGCTCGATTCGCCCGCATCGGAGCGAATCGACGCCGGCCCGTAAGCATGATCCGCCTGGATCCGCCGTCCGCCAGGGAATCGACCGGATCCGCCTCGATCCGGCCCGATTCGCCCGGCCCGACCCGCTCCGCTTCGCCCCGCCCCGTAAGAAACCCCCGACGCCCTGCGAATCGAGACTGTGCAGTCCCGATTCGCAGGAGCCACGCCGCAAGAGCCCTTTTCCCCCCTTTTTCCCCCTTCTCTCTCAAGGAAACGCCAGATCCACACTCTAGGAGACCCAAGGAGGCTTCCTAGGTGGATTGGAAGGTGCTTGGAGGTGTTCTTGGGCTTCTCTCATCCCTCTCTTCATCTTTTTCACTGTTTTGAAGGTAAGTCTCATTCTATCTTCCATTTTTTTCTGTTTTTTGTTGATGGATGGGATTCATGGGAGGTATATTCATGGGAGATGATGTTGCAAGTGATTAGTGTTCACTTGCAACCATTTCTCCCTTGAATCTTCCATTTTTTAACATAGATTTACCCATTTTCTCCTATTTTCGAATTTCTGAAAATATTTTTTTAAAAAATCAAAATAATTGAAACATGATATAGCAAGTGTTTAATGTTTAGTTTCCACCATTTCTCCTTTGAATCTACATTTCTTCCACAATTTGGCCATGTTCTTCCATTTTTTATTTTCTGAAATTATTTAAATAAACAGAAATTGCAACGAAATTATATTTTTAAAAAATCAAAATTTAGAACCATGATGTTGCAAGTGTTTAATGTTCACTTGCAACATTTCTCTCTTGAATCTTGAATTTTTCCACATACATTTGCCCATTTTCTTGTAATTTTGAATTTCTGAAAATATTTGTTTAAAAAATCAAAATAATTCAAACATGAGGGTGTAAGTGTTTAATGTTCACTTTCCACCATTTCTCTCTTCAATCTTAAAATTTTCCACATAGATTTGCCCTTTTTCTTTTAATTTTGAATTTCTGAAAATATTTGTTTAAAAATTCAAAATAATTCAAACATGATGGTGTAAGTGTTTAATGTTCACTTTCCACCATTTCTCATTTGAATCTATCTTTCTTACACATACTTTTGGCCATGTTCATCTAATTTTTTATTTCTGAATTTATTTATAAAAAAATCAGAATATATTTTTTAGATGAAATTTAATGAATAACTATTTTATGTAGATGGCACCGAAGAAAGCTGCTAGTGAGGACATTGGGTGGCAGCACGGGACTGCAATAGGCAGTAGGCACAATTACAAGTGCAACTACTGCGGCCATACGGGCCAAGGAGGGGGCGTCTCCCGCCTCAAGAAGCACCTTGCAGGTGGGCGGCTTGCAGGGTACCAAGATGTCCAAGGTTGTAAATCCGTGCCTGCTGAAGTGAAGCGGCTCATGATTGAACACTTGAAGGGTGTTCGTGCTGAGTCGCAAAGAAAGAAGGCGGACAAGGGCATGCAGGAGAGGATCATCTCGGGAAGGCAACGAGATGAAGATGACGAACCTGATGTGCCCCTTATCCCTGAGCAGATAGGGAGCTTTGAGGTTGGGAGTGGTAGTGGTGGCAGTGGTAGTAGAGTTGGGGGTGAGACGCAGTCCCGTCGGTACTCCAATGTGGGTGATTACTTCACTCATATTCCATCCTCAACCAACGTACCAAACCCAGACAGAGAGCAAGGGCAAAGGAAGAGATCCACGGGTGTAACCTTAGAAGAGGTGGATCCGCATTTATATTCTCGGGAGCATGGAAAACAAACCAGAATTGATGATGCATACAACAAGCAAGGGCCTAGATATAAAGTGGGCCGTGCAGTGGCAAAATGGTGGCATCATTCGGGCATTTCATTCAATGCAGCTAATAGCCCGTATTACAAAAGTATGATCCAAGAGGTACAACAACAAGGGCTTCATGTGCAACCACCCTCATCAAGAGACTTGGCAGGGAGATATCTAGATGAAGAAGTGCAGGAGATCAAGTCATATATCCAAGGCTTCAAAAAAAAGTGGGAAAAATATGGTTGCACACTCATGTGTGATGGTTGGTCAGGTACGACCAAGAGTAGTCTTATCAACTTCCTTGTGTATTGTGATAGACAGGTGTTCTACCACAAATCTGTTGATGCATCCGATAGAGTGCACAATTCTGAATATATTCTAAGTTTGATGCGGGAGGTTGTGGATGAGATAGGAGAGCAATATATTGTACAAGTGGTGACCGATAATGGCTCTGCATACAAGAAGGCAGGTGAGGAGTTGATGCTTCTTTATCCTCATCTTTACTGGACTCCTTGTGCAGCACACTGTGTAGATTTGATGTTGAAAGAGATTGGCACATTGCGACCTGTCAGGACGGTGGTGGAGGCTGGGCAGAAAATCACAAGGTACATTTATAATCATCATGTTGTGTTGGCGTGGATGAGAGAGTCCACAGGTGGAGAGTTGTTGCGGCCGGCTATCACCCGCTTTGCAACTAATTTCATTGCTTTACAAAGTCTCCTAAAGCATAAAGATGGTCTAAAACGCATGTTTAGGACAGACAGATGGATGCACAGCACTTTTGCAGGGACTTCTGATGGTAAAGAGGTAGAAGGGATCATCTGCAGCGCTAATTTCTGGGACCGAGTCTTCAAGCTGGTGCAAATCATTGAACCTCTTTATGAGGTTTTGAGGGTGGTTGATGGGGATAGGAGACCAAGCATAGGTTTGGTTTATGCAAAAATTGAAGCTGCAAAGAAAAAGATCCACGATGTGTCCCCTCGTTATGCACACTTGGTCTTAGACGTTGTTGAGGATCGGTGGGACCGACAAATGAGTCGGGATCTACATATGGCGGGTGAGAAAATTTTAGTTCAACTTGGTACTATATTTTTTTTTAGTACAATCACACTAATTGATTTTATACCATAATTACAGCTTACTATCTCCATCCTGCTTACCATTATGCGTTCGAGCTATCGTACGAGGATCACTTGATTGCCGCCTTTACACGGGTTGTTGAAAGACTGTCAAGGAGTCCATTGGATGCAGCAGATGCTATTGATCAGGCGAGCATTAATACAAGTACATCATGTTTATGTCAATTAATCAATTGCAGCTTTTTCTAATGGACTTCATTGCGGCAGATGAAGAGCTTTAGAGAAGGGGTGGGGAGTTTTGCAGAGCCATCCGCTATTGCTGGTCGGGACCGCATTGATGGCGGTACTGTGCTTTACCTTTTATAATTACATATTAGTAAACTCAACGATTGACTAATGAGTGCAACAATATTTTTTTTACAGCTGATTGGTGGTTCAACTTTGGGCATTCGACACCCATATTGAGAAAAATTGCAGTAAAGATCTTGTCCCAGACCTCCTCCTCAAGTGGGTGTGAGAGAAACTGGAGCACCTTCGCATTGATACACACCAAAGTCCGGAACAGGTTGTCACATAGGCGGTTGGACAATTTGGTGTATGTGCATTATAACATGAGGTTGAGGGTGAAGCATTTAACAGAGGATCCAAAGAGGGGGGAGGTGGAGGATGATCCGGTTGACATTGGGTTTCTACGAGATGATGAAGACCCAATGGTTGCATGGGTTGCACGAGCGACCACAGAGCGGGGAGAGTTCGAGTTAGATGAGGAGGCAGATGATCCGGAAGATCCACCACGGCCAAACACATTTTTAGCTAAGGCTATCGAAGCTGCAGAAGCGGAGGAGGGGGGTGATGGAGATGTGGGAGGGGGCGGCCAACCACATTCTAGTCAATTTCGGGCCGAAGAAGAAGATGAGGTAGATCTTCTTGGCGAATTATCAATTGGGCCAAGAGGTGAGACAGTAGTTCTAATTTGTTAAACATGTTCATTCTTTGTTTTGTCATTGTCTGTTGTATAATTTGTGATGTTGTGGACTATTGCAGGTGGTGCAATTGTTGATGATGATGCAGAGTTTGAAAGATTGATGAATTTAGGCCCGTCAGCCCACTCAGAGTTTATGAGAGAAGCACAAGCAATTGTTTCCGCAGAACCAAGAAGGAAGGGATCACATAAGGAACCTGCTGCTCTCTCCCAAGCTGCAAAAGGAAAGGCGGTGGCGACATCCCAACCAAAGAAAGGAAAGGGGAAGGACATAGGTCCAGCAGGTGGCCCAGCCAAAGGCATTGTCATTACAGAGCCAACCGCCCCAGCACAAAAGAAAAAGAGTTGGTTACCCTGGGGATCCAAGAAAGGGAAAAAATTGGCTGCCCCTTCTGTAGATCCACTTGACATTGCAGATTTAGAAACATTGGATCCAAATGCAGAGGAAACACCTCCAGAGGATTCGCCACGATTACCCAGCAGCCGCTCCCATGACTCCATGACAACTGGTTCACCGGGTGGGTCTGTAGGGGGAGGTGATGGAGATGGGGGAGGGGGCGATGGTAATGTTGGAGAAGGGGGAGGGGGCGGGGGTAATGATGGAGATGGGGGAGCATTCACAGCGGAGGAGCATCATGGCGGCCCAGTGAAGTACAATAGAAGGCGAAGGGTTAGGGGAGGTGGTCGTGCAGAAGGTGCAGCAGTGGATAGTGATAGCTATAACACTATGATGTCTGATTTTGAAAGAATGAGTACAAATGAGTCTGTGGGATCCTATGGATATGGGGGACATAGTTATCAGCCAGAGTCCGACACAGGCTACTCTAGTGGCTATAGTGGCTATAGTGGGTACGCCACCACAGGCTACCCAGCACCATATTTTCATCCTCCTCCGTTTGTTCATGTTCATGTTCCTATTCCTGTTCCTATTCAGCAGATTGATGCTTCTGCAGAGGATGTGCAAATGGCGAGTTTGAGGATAGTCCGTCCTGGATGCGAGGTGTGGGACCACTTTGTGAGGGAGTTTCGGAGCAGATACAACACCATGATGACTTGGGATGAGTTCCGTTCATTTGTGTCTCGAACCAAAAGTTATCATCTTATTGGGGAGCTGCCCTCAGAGTCGGATGAGTCTGTCCAACCCCAGTGGGGTACATATGATCCATATCAGCAGGGATATTGGGGATACTAGACTCATTGTACTTTGTATTTGGATTTGAATTTCAGGTTTGTACTTTTTAGTTGATATGAGTCTCATTGTATTTTTCAATTGGAATTGAGTTTCATGTTTCACATTTCATGTTTATACTTTGAAGTTTGTTCTCAATTTCCAATACAATTGAATGAAAATGGATGTTTGTGTAGTATTACATGCCATAAATATCATCAGTTATACATGATGTTCTTCACAAGAGGTTGTAAACATAGAAACAACCAAAAAATATCAAAACCATGCGAATCTGGCCAAACTGGGGCTTCAACCATGACTGCCCAACAGTTTCCAGGCGAATCGGATCGATTCGCCCCGATTCGGGCCGAATCGGAGCGCATCAGGGCGAGCCCGATTCGCCCCGAATCGGCGCACCAGCAAACCATGGTGTCAACAGGTACCAAAGAAATCCACTTGAAATCTTTGGTTGTAGGTGTTTTGGAGAATTGAGTGTGATGAACTTCAAGGTAAAATTCAAGGCACCAAGAACTGCGAGTATCATGTTTCATTTGTGATTGGACTTCCAAGGTAAGAGCATGATTACACCTGCTCCGTATTCTCATTGTATACCTATGGTAGATTTTGTCTTTAAAAAAAGTTGAAAAATCAAAAACACAAAAAAAGTCATAGTGTTGAGAATCTATTGCACACTTGTGGTTGCATGTTTAATGCATGTATATTATATGTATAGACACTCTCCTTGATTCTTTCTATTGCGTTCTACTCCCTTGGTATCTATTGCATTGACGTGAAACTTAATGTGTATTAAGTCAATCACTAAGGGAGAGTAATAGGCATTAGATGTGTCCATATATTAAGGGGAAGCTAAATAGTTATGTTTTTCACTTGATTCTCAAAATACATCTGAAATTGAGATCAACATACTAATGCACTTGAATGTGATTAATGGATCATCTTGATGATAGGTGGAAATTTTTCTTTCTCTTGTGATGTTCTAGAATCCACCTAATTTGTAGTAACTCGTGAGGAAAAAGTTACATGTCCCAGAATAAAAGAAAAGGAGAACTGAGTCTCTCTACTAAACAAATAAGGCGTCTCCCATAAAATGGTAATATTTTCCTCAAATTTGACAGAAAAGGAAAAAGAAAACTTAAAGCAAAAATAGGGGCAGAGTGATAACTACCAAAAATCGATGGTCTATCATGTATGGGTAGGATTGAAAATATCCATCAATGTTAATTAGAAAGTTCATCTATCACCATGTGTGATGCCTTTAATCATATTCTCACATCACCTTTCATGGTATTTAATTTTGTGTGTCTTGAGAACATGATTAAATACGTGAATAATAAATGGCTACTTCTTAATGCATGCATCCCACTTTTCCCTCCCCTAGTGAGATGTTCATATTCATACTTTTTGTTTAAGTCAATTACATCCTCTTATTCGTATTACCACCCACTTTTTGATGCTGTCAAAAAGGGGGAGAGGTTATGTAGATTTTAATTGGCCATGAGGGAGAGATTGTGTTCAAAAGAAAAAGAGGGAGAGCTAGAAGTCTTTTTGAGAGGGGGAGTTTACTTGCACGCCATATTACATGATTGCATGCATATGTGTATAAAAAGAAAAGACATTTGGTATCTATGGTTGTGTAAAATGGTTGTGTTTTATAGAAAAAATCTACAGATGTTTTGTCATCATAAAAAAGGAGAGATTGTTGTACCTTGTAGATTTTGATGATCACAAAACACTAATTGTTATTCATGTTGATAACTTCACAAAGAACATAGTTATCTTGATGTTGGTGACCGAATTATTTGATCTATTTCTATTTAATTTGATGATCTAATTTGTGTGTTAAGTGTGCAGCAATTCAGGCCAAATACGTCTAGAAGTTTGTAATTCAAAAGCCAAAGTTTGGTTCTGAACAGATGCAGGGAGTGTCTGAATCTGAGAGAACAGTCGACTAAACTGAACAGTCAAGGTTGTTTATGAGATAAAAAGAAAATGGTCGACTGAACTCTGTGTTTCGTTCGACCGATCATTTCAGAGAATTGAATATGAAGTCAAGACCAAGAACGGTCGATCGAATTCTGTGTTTTGGTCGACCAAACCTTCCAGTGAGTTTAGATTCTGAGACCTAAAGAGAACAATCGACCAAACTCCAACGACCGATGTGTAGAGCTAATTTCGACTGTAGGACCGTTTTGAAGAACGGTCGACCGAACCCATGAAATCGGTTAACCAATTCCGTCACGAAGTTTCCTAAATTGGTAGGACTTGTTCCTCTATTAGAATTCCGGTTGAGAATTCATGCAAGACTTGTTCATTTTGGTGTTGGGCTATAAATACAAGAGGCTCTGAAGCCCAACAATAATTCTCCATCGTGCTAGTGAAAGTTCATACATCAAAGCTAGGACTTTTGGAGAAGAAGGTCCAACTGCAGTTCTACATCAGGGTCTTCATCCTAGTAGCTTTGATCTCAGCCTTGTGGACATCCAGAGGAGTGTGCATCATCTAAGCTTCGTCCACGAAGGCATCAGCAAAGTTCCGGCTATTGTTCTTTAGCAAACTTCCATCTTTCAAACAAGGGGTCATTATATCTTTTGCCTTGTTCTTTGTTTCTCTGTCTCAATGCTTTAAGGAGTTGTTTTGTACTCTTATAAACATCCTATATGGTTGTGCTCAGTGTGAGAGCACATGGGTTCGGGTTGGCGTTGTCCCCAATAAACAATAGTGTGTATGGTGAGGGTTTATCGGCTTGTACCAGAGAAACAAGTTAGTGAAGAAAATCTTCACGGGGTGTGAGGTAGCAGACGTAGGTGCACATGGTGTGTGGTCGAACCACTCTAAAATCCTACGTGTACTAATGGTTTGATCTTTTTCATCTACCTCCCTTCTGTGCATGCTAGGATAACTGTTCACGAGTATTTCATCGTAGTTAGTGTTGTTTCCGCTGTGTCATTTACTTTGCTGAAATTGTTTAAATCTATGATTGGCAAAAAAAAATTATTTTGTCACCAACCAATTCATCCCTCCCCTCTTAATTGATCATCATACACGTTCACTTCATGTCGACCATGGCCAACTGATCCATATGGTCGAGATCATCTTCTAGGTTGACATACTCACCCTTCCCAACGCCACTTTGCTTGCCACTCCTCTCATCTAGGTCTTTCCCCTCGTCGTGCCACTGAAACATAGCAGCATTCCACAGCAAGGACATGGATCTCACCCTCTGGCGCAAAGATTTGTTCTGCATCTTTAGATCTTTGCCTCTAAGTAGGGTTGTAAACGGGTCGGGTTCGGAACCGGAAACATAGATTCAGATACCGATTCCGATAACCGAAATATGGTTCCGATTCCGATTCCGATTCCGATAAGAATGGTTAGTTCCGATTCCGTTCCGATTCCGATAACATTACCGGAACCGAAATTCCAATAAGGTAAGATGTTTACCATAATTTTACCTTGAGTTTATGATAATTTATCGGAATAACCGATATCGATACCGATTCCGATTATTTTTTCGATTCCGATTCCGATAACTTATCGGAATATCCGATACCGATTCCGATAAGCTATCGGTATCATTTTCCGATTCCGAAACCGATAATTTTTATCGGTATCGGGTCGGAATATCGGGTTCCGTTTACACCCCTACCTCTAAGAGGGGGCACCTCGTTGCAGTCATTGGCATCCATGGAATGCAGAATCACTGGGATCGGCCCTAGATCGATCGATCCCGGATCGGATTGGCCAGATTGATTCAGGCCAGATCGGCTGATTTTGGCAGATCCTGGTCGATTCTCGGCTAGGATCGGCCCGATCTAGATCGGATCGGCCCTTGCTGATCTCAATCCGATTTCGATCTTGTATTCCATGTTGGCATCATCGTCCTCCCCTTCAAGATCCAGAAGCGGCTAGAGCTCGTCCACCCCTTCAAGATCCAAGAGCGGTGAGAGTAGTTGAGGTTGTTGAAGGGGCAATGATAGGTTCATCAGCCGGATCTAGCCATTAAAGAACAACCCTTGTTGGGCTGACTTGAACCACAATTGGGATCCTGCGGGACAGATGGAGGCAAGTGAATGCTCGTCGGGGCTAGCTCGAAGACAGAACTTAAGTGGCGGATCTGAGGATTCCTCCTGGTTCCCGAAGACCCAATAAGAGATGTCTTCCCCACCCGGTTGGCAGGACCTCTTGGGGATTCCTTCTTCAACCGCTAGCCGTCAAGGCCATTGCGACCAAGGTGACAGAGGACCGGACGACTTGTACGGTGCAAGCAAAGCCCTGGAGAGGTCAAGTGAGTCATAGTCCAACCCACCCTTGTTGGGCGACACGTTGCGAAAGGCATGTGCGCGCACGAACGTCTCACCCTGGGGCGACCTGAAAACGAGGGTGTGGCGGAGGCCAGGTGTGGCCATGTCGTGCCTAGGTTCGGGTGTGGACCTGCCTACAGGTGTTGCCGAGTTGTCCGGTAGGGGAACGGTACCCTGTGGTGGGTTATAAGAAACGATGGTATCCTTACACAACAACTCGAGTTTTGACGTAACGGCAATGTCTGAGATCCTATATATGTTGTCTCTATGTGCATTGATGATGTTTTAAAGTTGATAAAATGAGTTTGTGTTGAAGCATGTGGTCATTTATAGTTTATGCAATTTATGTGGATTTATTGAAATTTTTTCATATAGAAATAACCTTGGTACAAATTTCATGTGCAAATAAGTTCTACAAGATTTACATGGAGTGTAGAGTCCACAAACAAGAGGCCAAGGTGAGTGGTTAAGTGTTTGGTACTTTAGATTTCGAACTGACCCTTGTTTCTGCACTTTTGCAGGAAATCGGTTGACTGATAGGGGAATCGGTCGACCGATCCAGGAGAATCGGTCGTGACTGTTTTTCCCAGGGCCACTTGTCTGAGGACAGTCGAAAATCGGACGACCTAATTCTAAGAATCGGTCGACCGATTATGAAGACCAATCAATTGTTGTTTAAGGTGAATCGATTGATGAAGAAACTTCTAATTGATGAAGAAATCGAAAATCGGACGACTGATTTCAGGAAATCGGATGCCCGAAATTGTGTCAGTCAAAGTTCTACAAAGGGTCAGTCGAAGTGATATGCAGAACCAGTCGAAGTGGAATCGGACGACCAATTTGACAAATCGAACGATTGATTTTCCCAGGAACATCTGTTTGAAGACAATAAAAAGCAGACGACTGATTTGGAAGTTCTGGTCGACCGAATACTGGAAACACAGTTTCCTTATTTGGAGAGGACCCCTTCCCTCTTTGGATTCCAACTGGATTTCTTGGAGATCCACGGCCAAGTTAGAGTCTCTAGCATGTAGGTATATAAAAGGAACCCTTTCTATGCTATTGGCACCACACATGTAAAAGGGAGAACGAGTTTTTGCATCGACTAGGGCAAACCTGTGAACCAACAAACCAGTGCTTCATCCAAGAGATTTCTTTGGGTTTGTTGTGTGGATTCAAGATCTTGAACGCTCAGGAGTTCGTGTTGCTATAGTACCACGTCCAAGAAGACTTGTGCAAGAGTCTAAACTTGTCTCCATCATTTCTCAATCGATTCAAAACAGGGGATTTCTAAACTACGAGTTTCATCTTTTCTCTCTTGTTCTTGGGTTGAGGAATTGTACTTCAAATCTTTTCATACATACTTATTGTGTGTGAGAGTTTGTGCTCGTGTTGTATGAGCACGTGTGAGGGGTTTTGACAGTGAGTCCATGTCACTGTTGAGACGTGTGTGTGTGTGTCCTGTGTGTAGGGGGGAGATTATACTCTGTACCTTGGGCCTAAACTTCAGAGTAGTGTGTTGCCACCTCTCGAAAGTGGGGGGTAGACGTAGACGCACATCCATGTGTGGCCGAACCACCTAAACTACTGTGCACTGTGGTTTGTTTCCTTTTCTTCTATCTCCTTCTACGTGCGCTTTTGGTTTGTGGTAATGTATCTTGTTCGATATTGATTTATCTAGCATATCAAAGTAGTTAAAATTTTATTTAGAAGTCAACCAATTCACCCCTCCCCTCTTAGTTGTACGTTGTACACGTTCACTTCAACCCTGTCTAGGATGATGTTCCTAGGTCTCTTCCATTTATGGCAGGCAGCAATCAGGTGATCCCTTTGGCGAAGGTAGAGGGGGATGGCACTGCCTGGGTGCTTCCACCTCTCAAGCATCCCAAGGAGGCAATGGTGCGGCTGAGGACGTCTCCTTCCCCATCTCCGGCCATCATCAGCGGAATCTGCTTCGCTCGCATGTGAGGCTCAAGTGTGGCCGGTGCATGGCCCATCATAGGAGGGCCCGCTCGAGGAAGAGGTCTAGGCGCCGCTTTGCTAGAGTTCGCACGGGTGTGGTCATAGTGACAGAGCCGTCTTCGGTGAACCCTGAGGTCCAAATGGAAGATGGTTGTACCGACAAAAGTGGTGACTCTGACATCGGCGAGAGAGATGGAGGTGGGGTAGGGTGTAACAATGGGGAGGAGGTAGGTGCCATTTTGGAGCTCCTTCCCTTCTCTTTTCTGTCCGATGAGCATATCCGGGAAATCCCCGAGCTTCAACTGCCTTCGCCGACCCCTACAGTAGATGAAGAGCTGTCAGCAAGGAGGCTGAGGTAGTGGAAGCTCATTCAGAAGTGTTAGCCCTTCCTGCTCCGCCGTCCCTGTGGGAAGACGTGCACGCAGCACTGGAACAAGCTGAGGTAGTTCCTCAAGGGGAGGAATTAGCTAGTGGGCACAATGATAATCTCTAGAAGGGGGAGGTTCTGTAGATTTTGTCCAAGGTTGAGAATTCATGGAGAATCAAGCGAGTGAAACTGCTAGGCTGATTGGTGTCTCTGATGCATGAATGGATAAAGGTTTGAAGTCCACGCTACGACTGATCAAACAGAGATGGATGGTAGACATTGCTAGAAAAGCAAAGATCAATGTGGCTGCCAAGGAACTTCTCAGCAGACTGAAGTTTAGGTATGAGGTTAGCATTTTGGTGGGCCTTTTGCTGTTCTTTTTTTTGAGGTTTTTGAGTGCTGTATGTTCAGGGTGGGGATATGTGTAGTGGCAGAGTGTTCTTGGGGATGGTGGAAGTGCTTGGAGGAGGGTTTAGTGAGCTTTGTTTTGATGTCTTCTTCTCTTTGCTCCTGAGGCAGGCCATGGCTTGCTGTCTTTTGTTTGGGGGAGTTTTTTGGGAGCTCTCCCCCTCTCTTGTATACTTCCTTTTCTTTTTTAATATATATCAGTGATACTATACACTTTCAAAAAAAAGAACCACCCTTGTTTGAGGGCGGACCTTCGAACCAGTGTAGTACAGTACGGTCCATACCACAGATATCTGGTTCGACAAACCTTGATTGAAAACATCAATAGCATGTACTGTCGACTTTTATTTTCCCACCATGTGCTACACATGAACCAAATTTCATTTGAATGGCAGTTGTATAGAAGGAACAACACGAATGGAGAAAGCGTCATCATAAAAGCTGGTTCAAGCTTGAAGAAAAGGTATGTAGCGTGCACTGAAGTCTGCAATGTCTTATCTTCCCTTTTATTACTTAATGGTGTGAATACTGTCCGATACTCTGTTGGCCTATTGCTCTACAGACTCCTCAGACAGTTAGCATGCTTTTCCAAGTAAGAACCACGATAAAGAATATAATTAACTTCTTCAGTAATGCTAGTTTGAAAACCACTAAAAAATTTATTTACACATAAAAGACGAAATACATAAACAATCAATGTGCCATCAAGATGAGAAAATTTAATCCTTTAGGAAATTTAAATCATCAACCTTGTGAACTATCAATTAATATAACATTTTAAAACAGAATATGGTGAAAATCCAAAAAAATGAAAAACTAGATGTAGACGATGATAGACCATCAATACCAGGAGTCATGCAGCAGTAAATGAAGTTGAATGTTTTATTAACTTCACCTACTTTAGTAAGAATCATTTGATAAATGAAATAGGTAAACCATGAATAGAAGGAAGTTTACTTCCAAAAGCAGTAAATAAGCCTTATCCCCTCTACATCGGGTCTTCATGATCTCTGTCTCTGTGTCTTGTCATCACAGCTATACCAGGTTGTCAAGGAACAATGTAGAGTCCAAATGAAACAGCAACCTCTAAATATGTCTGGCAGGATAGGCAAGAGGAAAATCCAAAGGATTGTAGCTGAAGAAGAAAATTGAACTCACGATGGGACCATTCTTCAAAGCATGTTCTTTAGCAAATTTGCATGCTTGTTTCACAGCAAGAGCATCCATTCCATCTACCTGTCCCAAGATTAAAGTATGATCAGTCATCAATGAGGAATGTAGCACCACGGACGATTAAAACAACAGGGCAGAAGAACTATTCTCATTAGATGTAAAAATCAATGTCTCGAGTAGGGGAAAAGAAAATCCCAGAGGGCCTGTTGGGTATTTGGATAGGAGAGGAGAGGAATAGGCATAACTCAACCTAGGTTAGTTTATCCTTATCCCTTGTCCCAATGATATTTCTTAGTGGAAATCAACTCCCGGTCCAAATCTTGACCTAATACTTATTTTTAGGTCCATTGACTCAATTTTTTGACATCCGGTCCATTGGAAGTGGATCTTTATTTTTAGATCCAAAATATGACTCCACCGTCAGTTAACTGACGGTGGGTAGGGTGAAATGTCCTAAATGCCCCTTCCGTCACCGTCGCCCCCTTCTCCGCATCGCGCCCCCGGCTGGCCCACCTGCTGCCAAGCCGAAGCGCCGCCGGCACCGCGTCCGCCCTGCTGCAGCCAACCCTCCCCTCGACCGCCGCCACCGCGGGCCTGGCCCTGCTGCCCGCCGGGCCACCCTGCAGGGGAGGCGCGCCGCCCGCAGAGACCGCCGCATCCGTGGTGGGCCGCCACCCGCCAGGCGCCCCCGGATGGCCCACCTGCTGCCAAGCCGAAGCGCCGCCCGCACCGCGTCCGCCCTGCTGCAGCCAACCCTCCCCTCAGCCGCCGGCACCGCGTCTGGCCTGCTGCAGCCAACCCTCCCCTCGGCTGCCGCCACCACGGCCTGGCCCTGCTGCCCGCGGCGGCCACCACCCCTGCGCCCCTTCCGTCGCCGTCACCCCCTTCTCCGCGTCGCGCCGCCGTCGCCCCCTTCTCCGCGTCGCACCACGGAAACCCGCACCCCAACTACCCTTTAACAGAGGTGTAACGGAAGGATGGAAACATAAAAGAAATTTTTAAAATGGACTTAAAATTAACTTTTCTGGTCAATGGACCTAAAAATAAATGGAAGGTCAACAAATGGACCTAAAATCAAAAAACCCTATTTCTTATAGGCAGGAAAAATCTCATTGTAATTTTTATCATGTTTTGTGAAAATCAGGATAGCAATGAGGATGACAGTTAGTTTCAGACCATAACTGACATTTTCATGCAACTACGAAGTGTTTTTACATTGGAAATTATAGTTATTCAATTAATAATTAGCATAAAATTATTATGTAATTAATACTTTACTATGTTGTCATTAAGTCAAATCATAATTTCTATGTTGTGATTAACAATCTGACTATGTTACTATGTTAATTAATGTACTCATATGTTAATACTATAGTAACATAATAATATTATTGGTTTCATTACTATGTTAATTACTATAGAAATGTATAAAACATAGTAACATGTTAATTACTATAGTAATTTAGTATTATTACTCTATTAATTACTATAGCCATCCACTATAATTATTAATGTTTACATTAAGTCTGATCATAATTTAGTATGATGCCATTAGTAATTTGATTATTTTACTATGTTAATTACTACAGTAATATATAAATATTATTATGTTAATTACTAACGTATGAATGTTACTAATGTATAAACATAGTAACATGTTAACTATTACAATATTAATAATATTCGTGGTTGTCAAGATGCGACACCACCTAGGCCAGAAGGCGCAGAATTGTGGCTAGACGAGAGTTCGCCTTATGGGGACCCAAAAAGGTGGACCAAGGCGATGCCTAGGTGGGTGCCCTGCCCACCTAGGTGCCTTGGGCCAGCCTAGACCATAAGGCCTATCACTTTGCTTCACAAATTAAAATTTTCTTTCCAGAGACTCCACCCCGTGAACCCACAACACCCCCCCCCCCCCAAAGCAAGAGGCACTACCCCCTTGACCCTCGTGACCTGACCCATGTAGGTCGATCCGCATATGCATACCCACACATTAGAGAATTCATGGCCTCAAGCTCCGTATTCCAACATTGTTCACAATCATTAGATTGTGAACATTGTCACAGTCATTAAATGTTAAAAAATCCTATTTTTTCAAGAACAATCTAAATATATTATGCATTTAATATTTTTGTAAATATTATGTTCTAACTTTAATTATAATGTCGCATTAACAGTTTTATTAAATAATTACATTTTGATTATAAATACAGTATATATCCTTACATACACAAATTCCATATAGAAGAGAGATATCACATTGGGCACCACCTTGGACGGCTAAGCCACTAAGCATCGCTTAGCAGGCGCATAAGCGAGGATGTTGGTATCGGTTTCGATATTGGTTTCAGCCAGGTTTGAAACCGATACGGTTTCAGTTTCATTTCGGCCCTATTTCGGACGTCTCGGGCTGCCTTAAGAGTGGCCAATTTTGGCTTGTTTCAGTCAGTTTCGGTTTCGGTTTGATTTTGGCCACTACTAATATTGTTATGCTAATATGTCATTACATTAAGTCTAAGAATGATTTACTATGATGCCACTACTAATTTGATTATGTTATGCCAATATGCCTTTACATTACATCTAAATTTGCTGCATTAATTTTTTTTGACAAGCATCAAAGGGGAGGGGCATTAATGGGGAAAAGTTTCCTAGAGAGGCATAAAATGGGGATAAAAAAAGTGGGCACCTCCCCACTCATATCCTCATTTTTGGGATATAGTTAATCCCTTTAACACCCCCCCCCTAATCCCCTGCTATAATATGCTTACCAAACATGAAACGAGGTTAACCCATCCCTATCCCCCTCTTAACTTTAAGAACCTTACGTGGTCGCAGCTGGTGCCAAAGACTAGTCATGGAATTTGTTAGTTCCTCTATCACTTACAACACTGCTGTACCAGGTCATGAAGATCTTATAAACATTATATTGGAAGGATCAACGCAAGTTTGTCCATCAATAACAGAACTTTTCCTTTTACATCCTGCACAGCTCCAGTTTTACCAACAAAATGGCCCATGGAGAAGTGCTCATCCAGGGACATGGCAGGAAACTAAGTCCTGACATGCAAAGCTCCAATGCTAGGCTGTCGTATCTGCTTTCAAAAACAAGATGTTGATTATTTTCTAGTTTAATGTTTTGCCACTGAATCTGCAAAGACTGTTATTTATCAGTGGAGTACAAGATGCACAGAAGCCTAACACTAAATATCTAACAGTAGCCCTTCCTCTCAATAATGAAAAATATGCAAAACAATGGGCTCTTGGCCAACTGATAGAAAATTCAACAGTAGCCTCTTCACTAAACAATTCAGAATTCTCCCAAGTCCCCGGCTAATAGGCTCAAGCTAATATCATATTGGCATGTCAAACGGTGCCTCACACATCTCATAAATTCTAAAATGCCCTCAGAAGTTCGAACAATACCACACTAAGAGAAATTTTTTGTACTTTCCATAATACCCAGAATACCTCGAAGCTTCTTTGCCATTTCAAGGTATCCAGAATGCCCCAAAACATCTATGAAACTCTGGAAAACCCGAAAGGCACCTGAGGTCCTGCGCCTTTACCAAATTTTAGAATGTCCAAGATGCCCAGACCTTCTACAACGTTAACTTCAAATTGCCTACAAATCAGTATAAATCAAACTTGTGACTTGTGAGAACTGCCCATAAAGCCCCAATGACCAAAACACCGATGAATCCTAAAATATCCAAGATACCCATAAATCCCAATGCCAAATACCTTTCTGGACTTTTGCAGCATACCGAATTTTCCAAAATGCCTGTAAACTACTCATGATTTCAATAATGTCCATAACTCTGGAATAGATAAGAATGCCCTCACAGCCACATTAATGTGATGGCCCAAGAAACATGTCATCCTTTTGTGATCTATCATATCAAATTTGATCATAAAAGCCATTAGCATTGTGTTACTTCTTTGCCAAGCATCATTAAGAGATAGGAATGAGGGATTTTTTCCATCAAACGAATGTCAATAGCATCAAGTGCCATACATTACATCAAGCATTGCACTGAAACTTCTTTTAAAGTTTTTACATTTCAACAGTAGCATGCCTAATTGCATTGACCATTCTAACATCTAGAAATGGAAATACACTTTCACTGTTTCTCAGTTTTTCTCATCCCTAAAGGACTCACACAGCAGTTTGACAGAATTAGGGAAAGGTTTTTATGGGGTGGAAATAATGATGACAGCAAAAGACTCCCTCTTGTCAACTGAAAGATGATCTGGAAACTATGTCATATGGGAAACTGGGTGTAATGAATTTGCACATAATGAACCTTTCTTAGTTTCTTTGCCTGGCTAATGTTGTCAGAGCTGATTTCAAATAACATGCTGTGGAAGGAGGCCGTGCAGCAGAACCAATATCATAGAGAATAGAAATATTACTTACAAAGTAGCAACCTGTCTTTCATGAATCATTTGTGGAAAGGCATTGTAAATCTTGAAAAAATCAGTTCACTATTGTATCAGGACCAAGATTTGTGGTGGCAAGCATACATATTTTTTAGCATGGTAAGTGGATTGAAGATCCTCCAAACAATATTTCTTGAATGCGGTTAAGTGGCAGGCAGGGAAACAATATTTGCTTTTGAAGGTAACAAAAACTGGTTAATTCATTGATAAGGGAAAAGACAACCAAAATGCACCAAGGAATTTGGGAAATATGAAGCAAAAGAATGAAATACAATAGATACAGAAAAGGAAGTTACAGAGTGAAGTTCCTCCACATTCTCAAATTAGAAATGGCGTTAGACTGCGTCTTCCAAAGGCTCCAAGCCACTCAACAGCCCAAATTGAGTGCTCTTCTCAGTAAATCAAAGGTAGCATTAAACACATTTATGAACCTCCAATCTTTTGTACTCTTCCATGTAGCCCACACCACTGCAATGATAATAGTCCCTTCCTCCTTGGTACCTTCTCAGCTTTGGTAGTTAACCTCCATCTTAGAAATCAAGGATGTGCAAACGCATGCGTCCTCCAATCTGGGTACATCTAATTATTATCTGCCATACCACTATTATAATTCCACATGATCAATGTCCTTATTAAAGCAGCTACAGAAGACAGTAAGGACTGTCAATTCTGAAAATGGCCTTATGTTATCAGATGTGAGCAAACATCCAACTGCCATCTTCCATACGAACAACTGAACTTTCATTTGTAAGCACTTCGCCCATGACATCTCATGCCACCATGCCCTCTCACAACCATCAAGGAGCAGATTAGTGGATGATCTAACTAAAAATGGCCCGTTGTACACCAGGGTTGAGTCAGATAAATGAGTCTGATGTAACATGTACTGCAGTTGGACATATTCGGATGTTTCTGCATTAGTCATATCCCTTGTTCAACAACCCAATTTCTTGTTCCTCCTTGGAGAACATAAAACAGACTGTAACTACCTAATGTCTTGATAACCAGTAAATATTGACAGAAAGCTCAGCAAGAGGTTCTCTTGTGCACCATACCATTATCCCCAATTCTCAGTTTGAAGTGTTATAGAAACCTTAAAGGTGTCCAAACCTTGTAAGACATTCTTCCAAACTATCAGGACCTTACACCAGCACCTAGGAACATAGTCCTATTTCCCATTCCTTTTGAAGTATTTAATGTTCACATTTTTTGCCCAAATAGCATTTTCTTCTGTACCTAATCTCCACAACCATTTTATTGAAGTAGCCTTGTTATTGATAGGAATTGATCCAACCCACCTGATGTTTAGGTCGGGTTTGATCAAGGAAAAAAGAATTGGATCAGCCCAGAGATCGACCTTGGCCAATCCCAATCTGGATCCGATCGGCCAATCTAGCCAATCCGCCAGAAGTCCGGCTGATCCTGGATCAGACAGATTAAAAAATATTTCTTTTTTGAAAAATTTAGAAAAAAGAATCAGAAAATTCAGGAAAAATATGTATTCAATATTTACATGTATGTAATCATACTCATATAACCACTGAAAAGTAACTCCCTTAATTCAGTTTCTGCAAAGCTTAAGGACGGGAAAAGTGACCCACACCATAATCACTGAACTAGTAGAGAAACCAGTGTCCGATGATGCAGGTTTTGGGTGTGAAGCAGCAAAAGAAGAGCCAGCGTAAGAAAAGTAGGTTTACGAAAGATGCTCAAATTACTCCAGTAAGGAAGACATCTTCGCTAGGGAAAATTAGCCCTCAATCATGTAGGCATAAAGTCATACCAGGATGACAGTTCTAGCACATAGCTGAACTGTGAACTATCATGTGAGGTGAACCTACCCAGTTCTGAAAAGTAATAACCGGATGTTCAATCCGATGAACATCAAGACATGTCAAAAATTCAAAAGCACGACAGTGAAAGAGTTAGAGGACAAAAGTAGACGAAATGATTACAATTATCAAAAACCACAATGAAGTCCACACAGGACAGTAGACTTATCACCTTTAGTCCAGGAACGTAGTCGCCACGCTTATAATAAGCTGGACTCTTTGCAGCCCTCCACTCTGCCGTCCCCATGCCATCTAGAAACAACAGAACAAAGGGGGGCATATAAGAAGTATCATATGACGAATAGCAAGGCATCCAAATAGCACCCACAAACCAGTCACGTACAATGGTTATTCTCGCAAACCAAGATCGCAGGCAAATCCCACAGAGCAGAGATGTTGAGGGCTTCAAAGAGCTGCCCCTGATTTGCGGCTCCATCGCCATACATGGCAAACGTGACAGAACCCTCCTTGAGGTACTTCTGGGCGAAGGCGAGGCCGCAGCCGAGGGGAACCTGGGCGCCCACGATGCCGTGGCCGCCGTAGAACCCGTTCTCCTTCTTGTAAAAATGCATAGACCCACCCTTGCCCTTGGAGCAGCCGGATCGGCGGCCCATGAGCTCCGCGAAGGCCTCGACGAGCGTGCCTCCACGGCCGAGGAAGATGCAGTGGTCCCTGTAGGCCGTGATGATAGCGTCCTTGCGGGTAATAGCGGCCTCCATACCGACGGCGACGGCCTCCTGGCCGTCATACAGGTGGCAGAAGCCGCGGATGAGCTTGGCCTTGTAGAGGGCGTCGGCGGCGATCTCCATGCGGCGCATGACGACCATGTCGCGGAAGAATCCCATGAGCTCTCCGGGGCTGGTCTCGACCTCCCGTGGGGGCGGCTCGCACTTGTGACCGACGAAGGGCACGCTGGTCTCGACGGTGATGGAGGGACCTCCATGGTCGGCGGCGGAGGAGAAGTTGCGGAGGGCGGCGGAGGAGGAGAGAAGCGACCCGGGGAGGATCTCGGCGAGGGGAAGCGACCGCGAAGCCAGGCGAGTGACGGAAGCCATGATTTCCCTGCGGGCGTATGGAGAAGACAGCGGTGGACAGGCGGGGGCGGACAATGTGGGCGAGGAGGCGGAAGAGGAGAGATTTCTCCACAATACATACTACTCCAGTCTCGTCGGCATATTTCTCCCTCCCGCTACTGTGAATCTTTTAATTAATTAATAGTACAGTAAGAAGAAGGAAGCTAGCTAATAAAAGAGAAATACTTGGTTCGTTAGTGTGCAACAAGTGCACATCCAATGGGTGCTTGCCGACTGGTTTCGGATAAGGTGAAGTAGTATTTTTTTTCATAAATGTCTTGTCTCTCACTGTCTCATGGAGAAAGACACTATTGCCCTTGCTTCCTTTCCCGCCACGAACTGTCTTCTCCCCCTCTCTGCTCCTTCTCCAACGCGAACAGCGCGAAGTCTCTGCTCCCCTTCTCTACTCCTTCTCCAACGCGAACGCCACGAAGTGCCTGCCTTCATTCTCTCTGCTCCTTCTCCAACGTGAACGCCACGAAGTACCTGCCTTCCTTTATCAGCTGTGCGGACGGGAACGACAAATGTGGAGATAGTCGAGTCATTCCACACAGACGGGTGAGTCGGACTTGCATAGTCACACCGCCTCTCTCACACTCGATCGATAGTATTATTGTGTTTTAAATCTCTCAGTCACTCCACCTCTCTCCCACATGCAGCAACGTATTTACTCCGCTCCCTCATTAGTAGGTCTCCCTATTGGGCGACTGCTTTAATTACTGCTGCAGAGCTTCTCTCTTCGATTTTGTGGTGGCCACTTCTGGCCACCTAGGCCCATGATGGCCCGTTACGGCCCTCTCGTGTCCTGTCAACAGACGTGGCCCCGTTTCTGGGTGCCACGCCCTCATCAGGGCAGTTCAGAGGCCTCCAAGGTATGACCCCCGTGGTCGGATTTCGTCAAGCCCCGCAGCAGCATATTTCCGAGCAAGCCAGCGGTCCTTTCGCACCGAACAACCCCGGATGCTCCCGAACAGCACGTTCGATCCCCACGCGGGTCACCTGCTCGGTGATCTTGTCCGAAGGTTGCCGAACAGCTCTTCGTGTCCTCACGGCGGTTACAACCGCCCCGGGCCACGCGCCCATCTTCAAGAGGCGCGTTAACTGCCTGGCATCCCAACGGACATCTGAGCGCATAACTCCTCCCGTTATGCGCGCCGTCAAGGCGCCTTTCCAGGCACGATCTATCAACGTTATGCACGTTCGCCGTAGCACCTATGCCTATAAGAGTACAGGTACAGGACCATGCACGGGTACGTTCTCTCTCACGCGAACACACCCTTACACTCACAAACCCCTGCCTTGCAAGCCTCATACTGACTTAGGCATCGGAGGGTTTTCCCCGGTCTTCACCGGGCCCCCTAATCATTTCTGGTGATTGCAGGAACCTTCGTCCGCTACCGGCGACCGTCATCTCCCTTACACAAGTGTCAGGCCTGATCCGCTCCGGCCCAAACAAGGAAAAGGCCTCCACACTTTTGGCGCCGTCTGTAGGAACGACACAACCATGGCTCGCGGACGATCCTCTTACCAGAACGTGGGGAGTAGGGCGACGAGATCCCGTCAGTCACGAGCGGACTCTCGCCGGCGATCCCCTCCCATCGATGTCAACATCGCCCCTGCTGGCGCTAACAACGACGTCCCTGCGCCAGTGGCCGCCGCGCCGGCAATTGCCCTGGAAGTAGCCGAACTCCGGGGGCAGATGCAGCAGTTAACGGGCGTTTGCCTTGCCCTGCAGGCTCAGATGGTGGGACCACCAGCCCCGACGGTTCCCTTGCCGCGAGAGCGCCAGGCGGAGTCGTCGCATCGGCGTTCTCGCATCCTCCCGGCGCCTCAGGAGCAGCAGGCAGACTCGCCGCGCCGGTCACACCGGGCCCCGTCCGAGGAGCGGGCACCAGAGCGCCGCGGGCGTTCTCCCCGTCGCTCTGTTGTCTCCCCCCGTCTGCCGCGATCTGTTGTGGGAGCCAACTCCCACGTGTCCAGATGAGGGGACCCCGCCAATTCCGAACAGGAGCTCGCTAGGCGCCTGCGACGCGTGGTCGACCTCGAGCGCCGCGTGGACACGATGGTTCAGCGTGCGGAAGGGAAAGCTCCAGCGGAAGACGACCTGGACTTCCGCTCCCCTTTCAGCAGGGAGATCCTGGAAGCTCGGGTCTCTCCCAAGCTCCCTCTACCCACCATCGCGCCCTACGAACGGCACCACTGATCCGGCGGACCACATCCACGGCTTTGAGTCGCACATGGTGTTCCACGGAGCATCGGATGCGGCCAAGTGCAGGGCCTTCCCTGCAACCCTCAAGGAGACTGCCAGGGCCTGGTTTGAGACCCTTCCGGCGGGCTCCATCACCTCCTTCTGCCAACTGAAGAAGTCCTTTCGGGACAACTTCCTTGTGGAAGGTCGCAGCCGCGAACGGCGGCTTCCCTCCTAGCCGTACGCCAGAAGAAGGGCGAGGCGCTCTGGGACTTCGTTAAAAGGTTCCGAACAGAAGCGCTTCGCATCTCGCGCCTGGACGTCCCACTGGCAACCAGTGCCCTCATTCAGGGCACTCGCGACAGTTTTTTGCAGAGGACCCTCGGCGTCCAGCAGCCCACCACCCTCGCCGAGCTACTCTCCATCGTGCAATGCCATGCGGCCTGCGAGGAGAGTCTGGCGGCAGGTAGGGCGGAGCAGGGGGAGCAGTCTGACAAGAAGAGGCCTTCCGATAACGGCTCTGACCGTGATCGGAAGAAAGGACGATACAATGGTGACTCTCTGTGCCATCCGCGCCCCTTCACCAACTACACCCCCCTTACTGTGGCACCCGAACAGATCCTGGCAGAGATCAGGAACGAAGCATATGTTCGGTGGCCACAGAGGATGCGCTCTAACCCCTGGAGGCGCGACCAAAACAAGTACTGTCGCTTTCATCGCGACCACGGCCACGACACCTCCGAGTGCCTCCAGCTTAAGGACGAAATTGAAGACCTTATCAAGCGCAGCTACCTGGGACGGTTCGTGCGCCGAAATGAAGAACGCCCCAGACGCCGAGAGCGGACTCCCGAGCAGCCGATCAACAATGAGCCCAATGGGCAGAAGATCAATGTGATCGCGGAAGGCTTCGGCGCAAGCGAAGAAAGCACTCGAAGCCGACGCGACTACGCAAGGCGAGTGCACGTTGTAGATAGGCCTTCGGCACCTCGGCCGACTCCATATCCCACCAGTCCAGCACACGCACCGCCCGAGGAGGCCATAACCTTCTCGGACGAAGACCTTGTAGGGGTTACGACCCCACACGTTGATGCGTTGGTCATTTCAGCCACCATCAATCACTGTAATGTGCGTCGGATTTTGGTAGATAATGGAAGCGCCCCCGATGTCTTGGCTTACGATTGTTTTGTCCTCATGGGCCTGAAAACCGATCAACTCGCCCCCGTAAACTCGTCTATGTTCGGCTTTTCGGGAGTTTCGGTGCAGCCCATGGGAAGAGTTCGCCTCCCGATCACTTTAGGGACGGCTCCAAGGGTCGTGACCAAGATTGTTGACTTCTTGGTCATCAACAACATGCCTGGATACAACGCCATCCTCGGCAGGGGTCTGATCCGGCTCATTAAAGCGGTACCTTCGTCACTCCATCAGAAGATGAAGTTCCCGACCCCGAGCGGAGTCGGCGAAGTGCTCGGATGTCAGCACGAGTCTTGCCGTTGCTATGTCCTTTCTTTAAGAGACAAGCAACCACTCGCAGATCCGGCCCCACTAGCAGCCGATCAGCCCTCCCCAGCCGAGGAACGCCCGCTGAAGACTTAATCCTCGTCCAGGTAGACGATGACCCCGAGCACGTCTTATACATTGGCGCCTTGTTGACAGAGGCCGAGCAGCAACGCTACACAGCCTTCCTGCTGGCCAATTTGGACGTGTTTGCCTGGTCTGATGATGAGCTTCCGGGCATTCCCCCGAAAGTAATGGTGCATCGCCTCCGTTTGGATCCCCAGATTCCACCAGTTCAACAGAGGAGGCGACCTGTGAACCGAGAACGGCAGACCGTGATTCAGGATCACGTTGTCAAAAGCCGAATTGTTGGGCTTCTCCGAGAAGCCCAATACCCAAGATGGATCTCCAATGTGGTCCTCGTATGCAAAGCCAACGGTAAATGGCGCGTGTGCGTTGACTACAAGGATCTCAATAAAGCGACGCCCAAGGATAACTTCCCTCTGCCGCGCATTGATCAGCTGGTGGATGCTACTTCCGGTCACAAGCTTCTCAGCTTTCTGGACGCCTACTCTGGTTACCACCAGATCAGTATGCATCCTCCGGATCAAGACGCCACGACGTTCGTTACAGACCTAGGCTTATACTGTTTTACCAGAATGTCTTTCGGCCTAAAGAACGCGGGAGCAACTTACCAGCGGCTGGTCAACAAGATGTTCGAACAACAGATCGGGCGCAACATGGAGGTTTACGTTGACGACATGCTGGTCAAGACTCTTCCGAGCATTGACCACATCTCTGACCTCCAGGAAACTTTCGCAACTCTGCGAAAGTACAATATGAAACTCAACCCTGCCAAGTGCGCGTTTGGTGTTCGTTCGGGTAAGTTCATCGGTTTCCTCGTGTCAAACAGAGGAATAGAGGCAAACCCGGAGAAAATCCAAGCCGTGCTTGAGATGAGCAGTCCGAAAATAGTGCGCGACGTCCAGCGTCTGACGGGGCGTCTTGCAGCATTGAACCGGTTCATGTCCCGAGCAGCAGAAAGAAGCTTTAACTTCTTCAAGTTGCTCCGAGGCCCTAAAAGCGCCTCGAAGCAAGGGGGGCAAGTACGGTGGACTGAAGAGTGCGAGGCCGCCTTCACCGAGTTGAAGGCGTATTTGGCAGCCCCTCCTGTTCTCTCAAAGCCTATGCTCGGGGAACCTTTGTTCGTATATCTTTCGGTTACCGAACACTCCATCAGCGCAGTCTTGATCAGAGAAGAAGGAGCGGCGCAGCATCCAGTGTATTACATCAGCAGGGTCCTCCAAGAAGTTGAAAGGAGATACCCTCGAGTAGAAAAACTCGCCCTCGCTCTTGTCACGGCTGCCCAGAAGCTTAGGCCCTATTTTCAAGCCCACTCCGTTACGGTTCTAACCGATCAGCCGCTAAAATCCATCCTCCAGCGGCCGGAGGCCTCTGGCAGACTTATCAAGTGGGCAATAGAGCTTGGTGAGTTCGACATCAGCTTTCGCCCTAGGACAGCAGTCAAAGCACAAGCATTGGCAGACTTCGTTGCGAAATGTACTCTCCCTACCGAGCGGGATCCACCGTTGGCGGATGAACCCCCATGGGAACTCTACGTCGACGGATCCTCTTGCGTTACGGGGAGCGGAGCTGGCCTGGTCCTCACCTCCCCGGAAGGATTAGAGTTCCAATACGCCCTCCGATTCCGTTTTCCAGCCTCCAACAACGTGGCTGAGTATGAAGCTTTGCTGTCCGGTATCCGCATGGCTAGGCACCTCGGAGCCTTTCGGCTTAGGGTCTTCAGTGACTCCCAATTGGTTGCCAGCCAAGTAAGCGGGAATTTCGGAGCAAAAGAACCCCGCATGGCTCAATACCTTCAACAGGTCAAGAGCCAAGCAGATGACCTCCTATACTTCGAGGTCATACATGTCCCACGGGAGCAGAACGCGCGAGCAGATGCACTTGCCAAGCTGGCATCCTCAGGTGACATCGCCCCTTCCCGCTCCGTGTTTATTGAAGAGCTCGCCTCGCCGAGCACGGAAGTAGACATTGCAGCCATAGAAACGGGCCCACCAACTCTGAGCTGGATGGACCCTCTCTTGGCGTACTTACTCCGGGGTGAGCTTCCACCCAAATAGAGCGGAGCTCGGAAAATCAGGATGCGTTCTCAGCATTTCGCCCTCGTAGAAGGTAAGCTGTACCAGCGGTCTCTTTCAAGACCTCTTCTACGTTGCCTCAACCCTGAGGAGGCCCTTGCGGCCACAGAAGAGGTTCACGAGGGGCTGTGCGAAAGCCACCTGGGGGGCAGAATGCTAGCACGCAGCCTCATCCGAGCAGGGTTCTGGTGGCCTTCTCTCCAGAAGGATTGCATGACCTTTGCCAGGAAATGCCCAGAATGCCAAAAGTTTGGACAGCTCATCAAGCAACCAGCCGAACAGCTCCATAACCTGTTCGAGCCACGCCCTTTTGCCAGATGGGGCATTGATATCTTGGGTCCCTTCCCAGAGGCCCAAGGTCGGAAGAAGTTTCTGTTCGTGGCCATCAATTACTTCACCAAGTGGATCGAGGCCGGACCTGTTGCCACGATCACCGAACAAGTCGCGTGGAAGTTCGTCTGGAAGAACCTCCTCTACAGGTTTGGCGTTCCAAGAGTGATCACCTCCGATAACGGGAAACAATTCGACAGCACCTTCTTCAAACAGAAATGTGCCGAGCTCGGGATCTATAACCATTTCACCTCTGTGGCACATCCCCAGGCTAACGGTTTGGTAGAAAATGCCAACTGAACACTGCTGCACGGGATCCGCACAAGAGTGGAGGCTGCAGGAGGGTCATGGATTGACGAGCTCCCTAACGTTCTTTGGTGTCACTGAACAACGACTCGGGTAGCCACGGGAGAAACACCCTTCCATTTGGCTTACGGCTCAGAAGCTGTTGTGCCTCTGGAAGTAGCTCTTCCCACTATTCGAACAACCCATTTCGATGAAGCCGCCAACAACCATGCTCTTCGGGAAAACTTGGATATGCTTGGCAAACGACAGAACGACGCCAGCATTCGCCTTGTTTCTTATCAGCAACGGCTTGCACAATACTATAATGCGCGAGTTCGGGAAAGGCGGTTCAACGTGGGAGATTTGGTTTTGCGCCGCTGTTCGGCTTCGGATCCCCGAAGAGCAGTCGGCAAACTTGCCATCAAATGGGAAGGACCTTATCAGGTCACCCATGTCCTCGGAAAAGGCTCATATAAGCTAACTACCCCTAGTGGCGAAGCCATACCCAGGACTTGGCATGTATCTAACCTCAAGGCTTATTATTTATAAAGGCCTTTTTTCAGCATCCTACTTCTCTTCTCCCTGTTCCTATGGTTACACAAGCGCTTAGCATACACCCCTAATCGGGACCTCCTTTTCGGTTCCCAACGATATGCGTTGTACATGCAACGCTTATAAAACTGGCGGATTTTCATCCGAGCAGGAACAATGATGAAAGGGAGGAGATAGAAAAAGAGACGCCATAGTCAAAGCATAGAAAAGGGAATCTTCATTTACTGATCTTTTTTACAAGCAGGTCCCTTGGACCACGGTTACAAAAGGGAAATACAAGAAGAACATGGAGCATGGAAATTAAGGAGCCTGCTCGGAAGGGCCAGCATCTTCACCCGAAGTGGGCATCCGCCCAGACTGGAATTGTGCGAAGCGCACACCATCTAAACGGGCGTCATGGGTGCGACACCGGCACTCCCGAACGGCGGCCTCAAAGGCTTCTCGGGCGCGTTCAACCCAAGATAGCCGCTCCCCGAGGTCCTTCCCAGCATTGAGACCCACTCTATAGCAGCAGGCCCCATACTGCTCCAGGTCTTCCTTGTATTCCGGCCCGGCCTTGTATTCAGCAACGGCACGGACCCCCGCATCTGCTACCACCTTGGCTAGGGCGTCCTTCTCGGCCCGGGCCAAGGTAGCATCCAACTCCGAAGCCTGGATGGCGGCTTTGAGGTTCTTCACCTCCTCCTCCAGCATCGCCTCGCGAGCCTTATGTCTCGCTGAGAGGTCCTCGCAGAAAGCCGTCTGCGCCTCGAAGAGATACTTCTATCTCTGGCCCCGAACAGCCAGAGCCTTCAGAATACCCAGCGGCTTGGACACCCCGTCCGCAAGAGCTTCCAGGTCGACGTCGCTCAAGCCGTCTTCCCCTTGACCCTCCAGGTAGTAACCCTCCTCTGGTCTCTCCAGAGTCTGCTCGAAGGGAAGATCCAGGCATCTCGCCAACTGGTCGAGATGGGAAGCAGTGGGGCTCGCAGGCAACTCCCTTGGCGCGTTTTCCATACGACGAAGGGTCGCCTCCAACGCTGCCACTGAGGGGTCCTCGGGAAGCCTCTTCAACAACACTTCTTTGAGGGGCAACCGGTCGTCATCGGACTCTTCAGCCCGAACACCGCCCCCAACTTCCCCCGCCTCCCCTCCAGCACCTTCAACTACCTTGGCGGTTGCAATTACATTAGCAACCACCTCGGTGGGGGGCATGGGGGGCAGGGTGCCCCCGGAGGTAGCAGCAATCTCCTCGGCGGCCCCCGTTGTAAGGCCCTCGAATTTCCGTAGCATTATTTGTAATTGTGTGTGTATATTTGTGCTTGTGTATATATATACATATTTACGTACGTATTGATTAGTACAAGTACGTGTGCATATGCTTATATTAGATATAAACAATGCATGTATTGAATGGTGATAGTATGGATACACTACCTTATACATATTGCATGTATATATATGCATGGTATGCATGGTTTTCTGCATATTTCAGAGTTCTGGCCGAAGGCCATCTTGGCGTCAACCCCAGGCCGTTGAGGTGGTGTCAGCGTCCAGAGATGGACGCCAACACTAATCCAGGCGTCCAGCGACATGGACGCCAATCTCTCTGGCCTGCATGCGCAGCAGAGCTGCAAACTTCTGAAACAAGAAAGCCAGCCATTGGGGGGCTGTCCCCAACGGCTCTGAGGGCTGTCAAGTCACCCTATGAGTGGGAGAGAGGCTCTCCTTATGTCTGAACCCGAATGGCTCTTCCCACTCCTCTCTTCACCCTTGCAAGAGGAGAAAAGAGGAAGAAGAAAACCCTAGAAGAAAACTGAGAGAAAACCCCACTTTGGAACCCAAAAATTCCCCAACCTGAAGATTTTTCCGGAGATCTGCTGCTTCAAGGAGGTTGCTGGATCGACGGGAAGGCTTCCCCGACATCCCCTGCTGTGGAGATCATCCAGGAGCCGGAGGAAGAAGTCTAGGAGGGAGTTCTGCACTTTCTTGGGACTGCCCAAGGAGGGCTTCACCAACACCCTAGACCCTTTGGAGCAATTTTTAAAGGCAAGTGACCTATCCATGATGTTCCCGTATGTGTCTAGGTCGTTTCTATTATTTTTATGGATTTTTCCTCGAGTCCTAGACCCTCCCATTCACCCAAGTTTGAGAGCTCGGGTCTGTGTTTCTGCACAGACCTGCATTGACGGCAAGGTCAATGGACGCCGATATCATGCTTGGCGTCCATCGACCATGTCGCAGACCATGAGTCAGCGGACAGAGACCGCCGCCAAGTTCCTCTGGACAGAACAGTGACCTGTTCTGCCCTTCCTATACACTATTTTCGGTATGGTTCCATGATGAGGATATATGGTAACCCTATACACTATGTATATTGTCAATTGTGGTGTGTGGATGAGTGTGGTGTGTGATGGTGAATGTTAGAAAAGTGTATCTCATGAGCTTGTAAGCATAAATTGATGATATCTTGTCAATCCATGTTTCATGATTAGGATTAGTCTGAATGCCTTAGTTTTGTCAAATCATGAAGAATTATGTAGATCAGTATATCCATACCCAATTTTGGTAAATTGTCCATGTTTGTACAAATTGCTAATAAATTCGGTTCGGTAAATAGAAAGACATGCAAGAATGGTTTGTGGTGATCGATTTGTGATTGTATGATTTAGGATAGTTCTGTATTCTCAGATCATGTATATGATAGTAATCTCTGTTAAAACAGCAAGTGGCAAAATCGCATGATATGTTAAACCCCATGTTAACTTAAGTTGTGAATAGCATGCTAAATAGGTGTTTTATTTACTGTAAATTCCATTTAGCTCAGAAAAATCTGAAAAATTGAGTGTATGATCTAGAACCCGAAAATAGCATGGTCATTTGGAACCAATATATAGAGAGTTATGTATTTTCCATGTGAAATATAGAGATCTATGAATGTTATCGTAATGTGATTGGATAGTGCTTAAACTAACTTGAATGGTGAAATTACTGTGTGTTAAGCTCCTGAAATCTGTAGTGCCATGTTAGGAAAAACAGAGATGTGCATGTGAGTGAGAAAGTGAATGAGATGAAAAGTGCTATGTGTAAAACATGTGTAAAATCGGTTAAATGTGTAAATGTGTAAATTGTGCCAAGTGTGACATTGCTTCCACAGAGGGCAGTGGAACTGTATCAGGGAAAAGTCCCCCTGAGAAAGTTCAGTGTGTAAGTGACCCTAAGGGCATTAGGGGAAATCCTGGAGGTGGACAAGTACCATGGTTAGGGTGGAGACTGTTCTCCCGGTCTGCGCAGTCCAAGAGTCGCCATTGGAATGCCTAGATGGCGTCTATGTGTAATGTGATGTGTATATGTCCTTCTTTGGTGGTTTGGACTATGTGTCACGCACCTAAAATGTGTAATGTGTAATGTGTATGTGTTCATGTGTAAATGTGTAAGTGTACAATGTGAAATGTGTATGTGTAAAGTGCAACTATGTGAAAGAGGAAACTTGTGTAAAGAAAATGTGAAATTCTAAATGAGAGGGTATGATGTGAAACCCATGTGAGACAAATCTGAAATCATGTGAAATCAGTGAATTTATGTTATTATCATCATGTTATTATGGTAAGGATGTCTAGAATCCATGTTAGGGATAATTAGTGAAAACGGGTACAAGATAGCATGATTGTTGCACATGATATATTTACGCAATATTGTAGCTCTCATGTATAGGTTTATAGCCATTAAACCATGTGAAATCAGCAACTTAAAGCATGTGAAAAAGTTTATGTATGTGTTAAAAAACATGTAAGATCCATGCTAGTCGTGTTTTCCTTTCATGCATGCACAATGTTCATGTTGGTAGCTCTCATGTCCTGGTTCTTTAAAGACAAAATTTCATGAGTAAATGGAATAGAGAGCATGTGATAGGTAAATTTTATCCTTAGAAATCTGAAAGCATGATCCATGTATAAAATTGTAAAACTTTCATGATAGGTTGAAACTTTAAAATGACTAGCATGCCATGCTTTGAAAATTGTAAATGTGCATATAGAAACCGCTATGACTTATACGTGTATGTTATTGGTAGTGTTTCTTGCTGAGTCTTTAGACTCACTCCTTGCATCGGCGTACAGGTGTAGTTGGTGACGTGGCACCTTTGGAGGAGACAGTGGAGACGGACTCCGAGCGCGGAGATTAGCTAGTTTTGGAGCTTCTTGTGATTTGTGTATTCATAGTATGTACTTTGAACATTGTATTAGAATTATCATGAAAAGAATGTATAAGTGTAAACATTATGTATTCTTATTTCAGCAATTTAAATTATGTGAACTTTTAGTTCCTTATTGTTAATTTCAAACTTCATGTATGTTAAATGTGGATGATGAATGAATGGAGACAGTTGTCTTTTACTTCGCTACTCTGTTGTATATTCGCGTGTATCTCAGCTATATGTATCGTTTGGGTAAATGTCCCACTGTGAGGACTCTGCTATACCGACGTGGGTGGTATAACCGTACCGGTATAATGAGGGCCGTCACAGAGATTGGTATCAGAGCGACCGGTTGAGATTACACATGAATATACCTAAGTCATCATCCCCATTGCATGCTAAGTATGTCCACATGTGTAGAAAAACATAATAAGAAGTGAAAGATAGATAAGAAAATGGTTAGAAAACTTAGTAACCTAGCTCTAATGGTGGCTGAAATTTTATTACAGCCATGGCTTCCCGTGGACGACGTGGAGGTGTGCCAGCTCGCGACGACGAGTAGAGGCGTGAGGAGCGGGCGGAGCAACAGGCCCCAGCCCCACAGGGTCCTGTGCTTCCCCCACCGCCGTCTGTGGACTACGGAGTATTCATGCAAGGTCTGGTGCAAGCCATGCAGACGCAGGCTCATACCCAGGCAGCACTCCAAGCCCAGTTGGAGGCCTAGGTAGAATAATGAAACAACTAAGTAGTTTGCTATTTAAATTGCATGATATTGTGTTTATTGTGTATTGTTATTGTTTAATGTAGCAGGCTCAGAAACCAGCTCAGGACCATGGTGGACCTTCCATCATGGAGCGATTCAAGAGGATGACCCCACCCTCTTTTAAGGGGGAGAGTGATCCACTAATGGCAGAAAGCTGGATGAGGGAGACAGAGAAAATCTTCCGAGCTATCAGGTGTTCTGATGAGGATAAGGTGACATTAGCCACCTACATGCTACAGGTATGCTTTAGTTTATGCTTGTATGTTGTTTGTCAAGTTAGAATTTGTTAGTTGGTGCTTATGAAGGGTATTGCAGGAGAGAGCTGATGTATGGTGGTCCCCCTACTACGTACATGCTTTGAGGACGGAGCAGTAGACGTGGCATGGGACGCGTTCGTGAGACTTTCGAGCCAAGTTTGTCCCAGAGCATATCCAGGACAAGATGGAGCAAGAATTCCTTTCCCTGACGCAAGGATCAATGACCGTGCTGGAATACGAGGCAAGGTTTTCTGAACTTTCTAAGTATGCACCGCATATCGTAGAGGATGAGCGCAGGAAGACCAAGAAGTTCGTGATGGGACTCAAGCCATCACTGCGGACGAGACTCGTGGCGTTTGACCACCGTACGCTAAACGAGGCCCTCAGTGCTGCCTGCAGGCAGGAGGGAGAGATGGAGCAATATCTGGAGGAGAAGAAGGCTTCGCAGAAGAGGCCGGCAGCGTCATTCCAGCGGCAAGATAAGAAGAAAACGGTGTACCAAACACCGCAGAAAACCAGTGGCAGTCAGCAACTCTCAGGTACCTTCTGTACGTTCCCCCTGTGCGAAGAAAGAGTGTCCCCATTGTGGGAAGACACATGGTGGGTCTGAGTGTTGGTTAGTAGCGGGTAGATGCTTGAAGTATGGGAGCAGCGGCCACAAGATCAAAGAGTGCCCAAGACTTCAGCAAGGAGCTCAGCGTGGAGCGCCAGCACCAGCAGTAGCGGCAGTCGCGCCAGCTACAGGAAGACCAGGAAGGCCTCGAGCCCCAGCTCGAGTGTTTGCTTTAGCTCGCGAGGACGCCGAGCAGGCGGAGCATGTCACCGAAGGTACGGTTTTGCTTTTCGGTGTGCACGCTCGGGTTTTGTTTGATACGGGTGCTACTCAGTTCATTCGAGCGGTTCGCTAGGCAGTTAGCCCTAGAGTCAGGCATAGAGTCTGAGGAGTTAGAGGTTCCTTTGTTTGTGCACACCCTGTGGGTACGGTATAGCGACTAGGAAGTGCATGATGAACAGTCCATCCCCATATACTTTTAAATTAATTACATGCTTATTTTGGTGATAAACAAAACCTGTCAAAAGTTTTCTAACCTTGTTTTATTTAGCCTTAAGCACAAAGAAAGTCAAGCATTTGTGGTAATACTTACATACATCATTTCTCAGAAGAGCCATAACGATTCCTTCATTAGCTATAACGATTTCCTCTCAAGTTCAACGATTTACTTGAAAGATTGAATAACCTTGCTGTGTCAAACAAGTCGATATTATAACAACTCTGTAAGTTATCGTAACGACTCTTCAGAAGTTATAACGACTTGCTCATTATAACGACTCTGTAAGTTATCGTAACGACTTCTTCAGAAGTTATAACGACTTGCTCATTATAACGACTCTGTAAGTTATCGTAACGACTCCTTCAGAAGTTATAACGACTTGCTCGTCATAACGATTCTGTAAGTCATCGTAACGATTTCTTTAGAGAGTATAACTTGCTCGTCATAACGATTCTGTAAGTCATCGTAACGATTTCTTTAGAGAGTTATAACGACTTGCTCGTCATAACGATTCTGTAAGTCATCGTAACGATTTCTTTAGAGAGTTATAACGACTTGCTCGTCATAACGATTCTGTAAGTCATCGTAACGATTTCTTTAGAGAGTTATAACGACTTGCTCGTCATAACGATTCTGTAAGTCATCGTAACGATTTCTTTAGAGAGTTATAACGACTTGCTCGTCACAACAATTCTGTAAGACATCGTAACGATTTCTTTAGAAAGCTACAACGACTTGCATCTCATAACGATTTGATAAGTGTTTCATATCGATTTGTTCAGAATCAGAACGACTTGCCATGTTTCATAACGATTTCTTATATCATCTGTTATAGAACGACTTGGTTGTGGTAACGATTTCATAAGTTATCATAACGACTTCTTATGAGTCTACAGCAACTTGATCATAACGATTCTATCAGACTTTCATAACGACTGCATAAGTCATGTTTTCCTTGATTTAAGCTACGTTGAATAGTCAAAGTCGCATCACGTCTGTTTGACTGCCATGCATTTAATAAAGACTGAACGTATCTCTGCACGGATACAGAACATATCTTCCATTCTCGTGTATCCTCTGCATGCATCTTCTAGAACGATAAACTGTCACTACCATATTTGTGTCTATCTGCTCTAACGTTGATTGACATCTGGAGTTAGTATAGCTGTCTACCATTAAAGCTCAACCTTGCAGAACCTTAAGGATATACTATCCTACAACATCTGACACAGAAAGAACTACAAGCCAACTAAGAAGATCTCATCACTTTGCGTGCTCCAAAGAACAAAAGACTGTCGACAGGAAGTTTCTACAGATCCTTCAGTCTAACGTACACCAAAGCTGTGAGACAACGGTCATCTCTTTCCTCATTCAAATTGGAGATATAAATACAAGACGAAGTTCCGAAGACAGAAAATCAATCCATGAAGGAAGCATTATTGACATTCAAGAGAGTCTAGAACTCTGCCACTTTCAAGTCTTCAGAAGATCACTAGAGCCAGAAATTCTCTCCTTTCGATCTTGGCTCCTAGCTCCTCGTGCTGTGAGAAGAAAAATCAAGGAAGAGCTAGATTAGTTCTGAGAGAGTCCACATTGTGTAGATCTTTGACTCTCAGTGCTTGTAGCTTCAGATTGAGTTTTGTAAAAGCTTGATCTAGGGGCTAGTCATTTCCTTCAAGATTTTCTTGTGTTCTTCCCTTCGTGTGTGAAGGAAGACCTGGTGGTGTCCAGGGTGGTGTTTTTCCCTTCGGAAGTGAAGGAAGACCTGGTGGTACCAGGGTGTTGTGTTCCCTTCAGGAGTGAAGGAAGACCAGCTGAGCTGGATGGTTGTTTTTGTCCATAGGGGGACTGTACCCTAGTTAGTGAAATCCTGAGGGTTGCTCAGGGACTGGACGTAGGACTCCTAAGGAGAGGAGATCCGAACCAGGATAAATCTGTGTGTTGTGAGATTGTCTTTATCGTGTGATTGTTGCTTTTACTAACCATTACTAATCCCTTCCAAGAACTCTTTATGTTTGTTTGAGTTCAGGTTTTATCAGATAAATTTTATTTAAAGACCCATTCACCCCCCCCTCTGGGTTAGCCAACCGGGCAACAAGTGGTATCAGAGCGAGTCTCTTCGACAAAGAACAAGATCCAACGATCTGAAGAGTAAAGATCCATGGCAGCCCAAGGTCACTTCGAAGGTCAGTCTGTCAACAGACCTCCTTTGTTCGACGGTGAAGATTATACGTATTGGAAGACCAGGATGGAATACTTTCTACAAGGCCACGACTATCAAATCTGGTCGATAGTGGAAGAAGGTGATCTGGTCGTCACAAATGAGAAAGCACAATGGACAGATGAAGATAGAAAGAAAATCTCCTTGAACTGTAAAGCTAAGAGCATTCTATGTTGTGCTCTAAGCAAGAAGGAGTTCAACAGAGTCTCAGCATGCAAATCCTCCATGGAAATGTGGGAAAAGCTAAGGATTACGTATGAAGGTACAGACAAAGTAAAGGAGACAAGAATCGACATTCTTGTCACTCAGTATGAAAGATTTCAAATGCAATCAGGTGAGTCTATTACTCAAATGTTTAGTCGATTTACTGACATCACTAATGGTCTAGCCAGTCTAGGAAAGTCATATGAGATTGCAGATATGGTAAGGAAGATTCTCAGATCCTTGCCATCTTCATGGACGGCAAAGGTCACAGCTATCGAAGAAGCTAATGACCTTAAGAGAATGTCAGTAGAAAAACTCATCGGGTCTCTCATGGCCCATGAAATAAATATGGAAAGATTAGGAGAATCCTCCAGTAGAAAGAAGCAGTCCAATGCGCTTAAAGCTAATGGGGACTCATCTGAAGAATCCTTGGATAACAGTGAAGATAGCAAAAATAGTGATGATGAAGAAGCCATGCTGTCAAGAAGATTGCAGAGAATCTTGGCCAAGAAGAAGAAGTTTCAGTCTGGTAGGAGGTACTTCAAGAAAAACAAAGATCTCAAGAAACCAGACGGAAAAGATCAGAAGAGAAATGAGCCACTTTGCTATGAATGCAAGAAGCCTGGACATATCAAGGCAGACTGTCCAATGCTAAAGAAAAATGATCACAAAAAGAAGGACAGCTCCAAGAAGTTCAGAAGATACAAAAAGAAAGCCATGGCAGCTGCATGGGAAAACAGCAGCGACTCAGACAGTGAGTCAAGCTCCAGCAGTGAAGAAGAAGAAGCCAACTTAGCTCTTATGGTAAATACCGGGGATAAGGTAACCTCTGATTCCTCTTTTGATTCCTGTAATGATTCAGATTCCGATAATTTGGAAAGTGCCTTTAATGAACTTTACGATAAGTATAAAGAAGTGTCTAAATTACTTAAGCTTAGCAAGAAAAATATCACCTGTCTCGAAAATACCAACTCAGATTTAAAATCTGAAAATGAAGAACTAGAAAGACAGATAATGGAGCTTAAGAGGAGAAATGAACTATTATGTGAAAACTTAAAAGACAAGAACAATCAAATCATTAAATTAGAAAAACAGGAAAGCTCAGATGATTTAAGAAAAACGGTAAAAGAATTAAATGAAGAAAACAATACACTTGCAAGCACCTTAGAAAAGTTTACAAATGGGAAGAACTCCTTATTACTAAAGGGTGCTAGACGATCTGGTAAGAACAAACGAGGTTTAGGATACATACCTCCAGTTAATGAAGAAGAAATGATCTATCCTGAAAAATATCCAACTCCTAAATTCACTCCAGAACAAGATGTAGCATATAAAGCGAATTTAAGTACATAGAAAGAGTAACAATAACATCATGCTGTAGTCACTGTAACAAGCTAGGACATTTAAAATCCACCTGTCCAACAAGACATAAGAAGTGGATAATAAAAAGTAAAAGTAATGATACTGACCCATCAGGACCCAAAAGAACTTGGGTACCTAAATCTTGATGTCTTTATTTCAGGTTAATCCTCGAGCATCCAAATGGTATTTGGATAGTGGGTGCTCAAGGCACATGACAGGAAACCTGAAGCTTTTCTCCCATCTCCAAGATGAAGAAGGAACAGTCACTTATGGAGATAATGGAAAAGGAACTGTAGTTGGCAGTGGTTCAGTAAACAGCAAAGGAAAAACAGTCATAGAAGATGTGCTGTTAGTCAAAGGTTTAAAGCACAACCTCATAAGTATCAGTCAGCTGTGTGATAGAGGACATCAAATCAAATTTCAAGAGTCAAAATGCAGCATACTAAAGGATGGTGCAGTCATCTTTGAAGCAAATAGAGAGAAGAATCTGTACGTGCTCTACCTTGAAGAACTCAAAGAGCAAAATGTGTGTCTGGCAGCCAGCAAAGACAAATCAACTGATCTGTGGCACAGAAGGCTAGGCCACTGCAGCTTGGATGGCTTGAGCAAGCTCAGAAAGAGGAATCTTGTGGAAGGTCTACCGAAAATCAATAGTAAATTAGAAAGTGTCTGCAGACCTTGTGCTAAGGGAAAGCACACAAAGAGTTCCTTCAAGTCAAAGACGGTGGTGACCACCTCAAAACCCTTAGAGCTCCTACATATGGATCTATTTGGGCCAATGAGAACTACCAGTCTTGGAGGAAAGAATTTCGGATTTGTTATAGTAGATGACTACTCAAGATTCACATGGGTATCATTCTTAGAACACAAAAATGATACTTTTGATAATTTTGTTAGCTTCAGCAAGAAAGTCCAGAAAGATCAGAAGTTCAGTATAGTATCCATTCGATCTGATCATGGTGGTGAGTTCCAAAATGAAAAGTTTGCTAGATTCTGTGATGATCAAGGAATTCAGCACAATTTCTCAGCACCAAGGACACCACAACAAAATGGTATAGCCGAACGGAAGAACCGAACTCTCTTGGATATGGCAAGAACCATGCTTTGTGAATATGAGTTACCAAGATATTTCTGGGCAGAAGCAGTCAACACAGCCAGCTACATTGTCAACAGAGTCATGATCAGGCCAATCCTGAAGAAGACTGCATATGAGCTGTTTAAAGGGAAGAAGCCAAAGATCAGCCATTTCAGAACCTTTGGATGTCCTTGCTTTATTCACAACAACGGAAAAAGGGATATTGGTAAGTTGGATGCCAAATCAGATGAAGGCATCTTCATGGGGTACACCTCTAAACCCAAAGGCTATAGAGTGTTTAATAAACGTACCTTATTGATTGAACAGTCTGTACACATTATTTTTGATGAAACTAATCCCTCCTTGAGAAAGGAAGTAGAAAGTGATAATGATGATGCAGATGAACTGTCCAATAAACTGAAAGACACATCACTTGAAGACAAGGATGATCCGCCTCTGGAAGAAATGCAACAAGAAGAAATTTCTCATGAAACTCTTCCAAAGGAATGGAGATACAAGAAAGATCACCCACCTGAAAACATCATTGGTGATCCATCGGTAGGGGTAAGGACAAGAGGTAACTTGATTCCCTGTGATTACCTTGCTTTTGTATCTCAATTAGAGCCTAAGACAGTCAATGAAGCCTTAACTGATGAATCTTGGATAATAGCAATGCAAGATGAATTAAATCAATTCAAGAGAAACCAAGTATGGTCACTTGTTCCTAGACCATCAGACCATCCTGTGATCGGCACTAAATGGGTGTTCAGAAACAAATTGGATGAATCTGGTGTAATTCTAAGAAACAAGGCCAGACTGGTGGCTCAAGGCTATTGTCAAGAGGAAGGCATAGATTTTGATGAAACCTATGCACCAGTGGCTAGACTTGAGGCTATTAGAATTTTACTTGCTTATGCTTCTGCATTAGATTTAAAGTTATTTCAAATGGATGTTAAATCTGCCTTTCTAAACGGTTTTATAAAAGAAGAAGTTTATGTGGAACAACCGCCGGGTTTTGATGATACAGACTTTCCGAATCATGTTTTTAAATTGCATAAGGCTTTATATGGTTTAAAACAAGCACCTAGAGCCTGGTATGAAAGACTTAGTTCTTTTCTCCTAAAACATGGTTTCAGTAGAGGTCAAGTAGATAGCACTCTTTTTATAAAAACAAAAGCAAAAAAATATACTGTTGGTTCAAATTTACGTGGATGACATCATCTTTGGATCTACTGATGAATCCTTGTGCAAGTATTTTGAAAAGCTAATGCAGGGAGAATTTGAGATGAGTATGATGGGAGAGCTTAACTACTTCCTTGGACTTCAAATCAAACAAGGAAAGGAAGGAACTCACATCTGTCAAGCAAAGTACACCAGAGAACTGCTAAAGAAATTTGGATTTGAAAACACCAAGCCACTGTCAACACCAATGAGTACATCAACTAGGATGGACAGTGACAAGGATGGTAAGAAGGTAGATCAAAAGATCTACAGAGGTATGATAGGTTCATTACTTTATCTAACCGCAAGTAGACCTGATATATTATTTAGTGTATGCATGTGTGCTAGATATCAAGCCGACCCTAGAGAATCACATTTAATTTCTGTCAAAAGAATTTTCAGATACTTAGCCAGGACTCATGATCTAGGACTATGGTATCCAAACTCCTGTGATGTAAAATTAGTAGGATATTCTGATGCTGATTATGCTGGATGCAAGGTAGATAGAAAAAGCACCAGTGGATGCTGTCAATTTCTTGCAGGGTGTTTAATCTCATGGTCCTCAAGGAAACAAAATTCAGTAGCACTATCTACAGCTGAAGCCGAGTACGTAGCTGCTGGAAGTTGCTGTACACAACTCTTATGGATAAAGCAACAGCTTGAGGATTTTGGACTCAAAGTCAAGAAAATTCCTCTGCTATGTGACAACACCAGCGCTATCAACCTCACCAAAAATCCAATTCAGCACTCCAGGACCAAACATATTGAGGTCAGATACCATTTTATTCGTGATCATGTAGCAAATGGCAATATTGAAATATCGTTTATTGATACAAACAATCAGCTAGCAGATATTTTCACAAAGGCCTTACCTGAAGAGAGATTTACATCTCTTAGAAGGGAGTTAGGCATGTGTATTTTGTGAAAAGATCTTCATTTAAAGCTGGTATAAAAATTCTCAGAATTTAAGAAGGTTCTCTCTCTCTCCTTTGTGGCAAAATCAATTCAAAAGTCTCAGTTTAAGCGTTCCGTCCGATAAGTCATAGTCCTTCAAGGCGGTCAACCTCGCTTGTCGTTTTCTGACGCCTCACCTTTTGGAGCATTTATATTCTTTAAATCGATGCGTTAACGATTCCTCTTCCTCATTCACCTTTTCCCCTCTTTCGTCCCGACGCATGAGCCGATGCCCTAGCGACTCTTGCCTCTATCCTCTGCAAATTTGAAGCTTCCATCTCCTTCCCGCGAAATCGTTTGAGGGTTTCTTCTCGTCACCCTTCTCTTCAACCCTTCAAACCTTCTCCTACCTGAATCCATGGCCGCACCAGCTATTGCCGGCAGTGTGGGTGGCTACAGCGCCGAATACCTCACCCCAGCGCAGGAGGAGCGTTTCACCTTTGTGAAGACAAAGCTCTGTGGTCACAAGGAAGTAGATGTTTCAGATCTGCAGAAGAATGGAATGAGCAGCATCATTGAGAAGATCAACCAGATGAAGTGGAAAGGGCTTACCACTTGCTCAGAGGTAAGTTATCCGGACCTGGTAAAGGCGTTCTTTGTGTGCTTAAGAACAGAAGAAGATGGGGCCCTCGTTTCTTCAGTCAAGGGCACCCTAATCAGAATCGACCAGGAATTGCTTAGGATGCTATTTGGAGTAAGCACATCCGGTTTCAGTGGAATTCATTCAGTAGAAACCCAAGAAAAGGGTTTGGGGATTGTTGGGCCAGGGTTCAAGATGAGGGATGGCAAGCTAGATATCAATCAGTTAAGTGCCTTCAACCGCCTCCTTCACTTTATTGTTTGTCAGATTTTGGTTCCCCGAAGTGCAACCTTCTCCTCTTGCACTAAGGCTGACTCCGACCTGATGTACTGGGCCATTAAAAATGAGGAAATCAATATGGCCGCAGTGATGATAGAGAGAATGAAATTTGCCAGGGAGCAGATTTGGGACACTAAAAGCAAGTTGAATGTGTCCCTGCCCTATGCCCATTTACTCACCAGAATCTTCAGACACTTCGGTGTAGATGTCTCAGGGGCAGTTGTGGAGAAGATGGGCCAAGCTATCAGGTCCAGAAATTTAAAGAAGAGCGGTTTTTCAGTAGTCAATGGGGTCTGGTTCAAGGCCTCAGTTGCAGAAGGTGAAGGACTCATTGGTGAGCCTTCAGTTGCTCAATCCCAGTTGGAGGCAGATTCTGTGATGCCCGAATTGCCACTGGAATCAGGTTCTGTTCCAGTCCTTGTAGAAACAGAGCAGGAAGGGCCATCTATGGCCAGAAATCAATCAGAGGCAGCAACAGCAGTGAGGGCAGAAGAAGACAGGCCAGCAGCAGCAGATCCAGTTGTGCTTCATGCTGAAAGGAGAATTGAGGACATTCTCCCAGAAGACATCTTGCCTGTTATGGAGGAGTCTGTGGTATCAGGCCACATCTTTGAAGAAGGTCCAGTGGAAGAAGAGCAGCAAAATCCTCAGGATGATTCGATGGAAATGGATGCTCCCTGTCAGGGGGAGACTGGTGCCGTTGCAGAAGATGCTCCACTTGAGGGGAGCAATCCCAAGAGACACCAGATGTTGCACCTCCAGCCACCAGAGATCAGGAGGAAGACCAGAGAGAGTCTGAAAATTTGGATGCCAGAGAAGGGGAGACAGCTAGTTCATCAAGTTCTGATGAGGATAATGATCCACCTCCTCCAGCTACAAAGGGCAAAGAGAAAGATATAGCTCCTAAAATACCCCTTTTAGCTGATGCACCATTTGAAAGACAGGTCAAGCAAAAGATTGTCATCAATTTAAAACCTGTGATTGAGAGGTTGGATGTTCAGGGTGAGCTGCTTTGTTCACTTCAGTCTGATGTGAATTCCATCTTTCTAAGCCAAGCCTCAGCCCGCAAGGAATTGGTTCAGATTCGCTCTGCCATGACATGGTTCCATCAGGAAATGGGGACCATGAAGAATATGCTATCTGACATCCTTCAGGCAGTTGGAGCTCAAGCTCCTGCTCCTCCAGCAGCTCAGGAGCCTCACTCAAGTGTACCTGAGCCCTCCGGGCAGTCAGCAGCAGCAGCCCCAGCAGATGAAGCCCAGGTAGCAGCAGAGGCCGAACCCTCAGGGCCATCAGGGCCAGCTGAAGAGTCAGGGCCATCAGGGCCACAGGGCCAGTTGTATTGGAATCAGGGCCACCAGGGCCGGCAGTGTTGGATCCTTTGCCTCCCTTGCCTGAAGAAGTGGTTTCAGATCCTCCACCCATTGCTCCCACTTCTACCAACACTCCCATTCCTCCTTCTCCACCCTCTAACTCCACAGCTCCACCTGCTCCACCTCCCTTCAAAAAGCCTAGATCCAGGCCCATTTCCTCTCCCACACCTTTTCCTCCTCATCCTATCACATCCTCTCCTGTTTCTTCTACTTCTCATCTTTCTTCTTCTCAAGAATTTGAGGCCCCTCCAGCATCCTCAGCTGGAGCCTCCTCCTCTTCTGGTACATCTTCATTTCCAGAAGTAGGATCTCTCAATTCTGATGCCTTTCTCAACCCCCCTGCTCCTCCCTCCTTTATCACTATTATTCCTACGGATGTCCAAATCGACTCTCCCTTTCTTGATAAAATTAAGGATGAGTTTGAAGAGGTTATCCTTAGGTCTGTGCTAAAGGTAGGAGACCACCTTTCCAAGACAGACTCTTCCAGTACTGTCTCCAAGAAACGGAAGCTTTCTTCCTCCACCTCTCCTCTTTACCCTCCTTTGTGGTTTTCTCTTACAGTCACCCACAAGCATACCTCACTGTACAAAGAATACCTTCAAAAGGTTGTTTTTGCCACTCTTCACAATCTTCCTTTTCTTAACCTCTCTGACCATTTAGATGTCATTCTTCCCTATACTCCTCTGTCTAAAGCCGAAAATCCAAAATCTTCTCCTCAGCCCACTCCAAAACTGAGGAGCAATGGGCTAAATCTCATAAAGATTTGTACAATCGCTTTCTTCAGGCTAAGGCAGCAAGGTTTCCTCCCAGGGATCACTCTTTGACCCTTTCTGAGTGGTTCCAGTTTCACCACCAGAACACCTGGGCCCCTGCTATTCAGAAGCTCATCAAGCTGGTCAGGCATTTCCAAATGTTCAACAACTACAGGTATCTCAATAGATTGCCTGAAGTTCAGCTTAGCCAGTTCAAGAGAGCCATCAAGGTCCTTACCCACTCTGAGCAGTCTGAGGAAATCAGAGTAGATTTTGCAACTCTTCATTTACCTGAAGAGATTTTCCTGCCTCAGATTCATTTCTTGATCATGGAATCTTCGATTGGCTCAATCATTTTTGAGCGTTTTGCTAGAGTCATGGGCAGAATCAAGATTCAGAAAGGCCTTCAAGTTGGTTTTCCTAGATTTCTCTTCCGGGAATATCATAGAGGGTTTGTCAAATCTGATGTTCTTGCCCCTCTCCTCTCAGAATGTGAAAGGCTGAATGCCTCCGATTGGTCCAAGCTTTACTCCCTGTCAGCACAACAGCTTACTCATCTGAATGCTGCTCAGGCCAGGGAAGGAAAAGCTCCTGTCTCTCCTGCCACCTTCTTGGATATGAACTCAATCCATCTGGTCCTTGATCCCTACAAAGTTTGGGCTGAAAGGTACAAGGTGTTTTTAGCTCTTCGCCAGGAACTCAAGGAGTCAAACAGATATTTACCCTGTCACCATGGAATTTCTTGCCTGTGCAAGTTTTGGTAAAACACTCATCATCTGCTCCTCCATGGATCCGATGAGTATGACCTGTTTCTTACCAAGCAGCGCAGCATCTATCTATCCAAGATGGCTCCAACCATGGGACCAACCTTCTCCATTGAGAGTGGTGCCTTTAGGCAATCTTCAAGCGTCAGGAAGAGCAGGCCTGGGAAGCTATTTCTCATTATGCCTCCCTTCTCTCTCCTGCTTTTTATTTGCCTGTACCTCCTCAACCTTAATGAATGAATTGTGCTCTTTCTCCTCATTGTCTCTTATTCTTTGTCTCTCTTTTATTGCTTTTTGCTTAATGACAAAAAGGGGGAGAATGTTTAACCTACATGTGTCCGACACATTCTTGAATCATGATTGAAGTACTTTAATTCCTCTTTACTGTTAAGTTCTACTCAAATAATGATCATAGTTTTGTCATCACCAAAAAGGGGGAGATTGATGAACAGTCCATCCCCATATACTTTTAAATAATTACATGCTTATTTTGGTGATAAACAAAACCTGTCAAAAGTTTTCTAACCTTGTTTTATTTAGCCTTAAGCACAAAGAAAGTCAAGCATTTGTGGTAAGTACTTACATACATCATTTCTCAGAAGAGCCATAACGATTCCTTCATTAGCTATAACGATTTCCTCTCAAGTTCAACGATTTACTTGAAAGATTGAATAACCTTGCTGTTCAAACAAGTCGATATTATAACAACTCTGTAAGTATCGTAACGACTCCTTCAGAAGTTATAACGACTTGCTCATTATAACGACTCTGTAAGTTATCGTAACGACTTCTTCAGAAGTTATAACGACTTGCTCATTATAACGACTCTGTAAGTTATCGTAACGACTCTTCAGAAGTTATAACGACTGCTCGTCATAACGATTCTGTAAGTCATCGTAACGATTTCTTTAGAGAGTAACTTGCTCGTCATAACGATTTGTAAGTCATCGTAACGATTTCTTAGAGAGTTATAACGACTTGCTCGTCATAACGATTCTGTAAGTCATCGTAACGATTTCTTTAGAGAGTTATAACGACTTGCTCGTCATAACGATTCTGTAAGTCATCGTAACGATTTCTTTAGAGAGTTATAACGACTTGCTCGTCATAACGATTCTGTAAGTCATCGTAACGATTTCTTTAGAGAGTTATAACGACTTGCTCGTCATAACATTCTGTAAGACATCGTAACGATTTCTTTAGAAAGCTACAACGACTTGCATCTCATAACGTTGATAAGTGTTTCATATCGATTGGTTTAGAATCAGAACGACTTCACATTGCCAGTTTCATAACGATTTCTTATATCATCTGTATAGAACGACTTGGTTGTGGTAACGATTTCATAAGTTATCATAACGACTTCTTATGAGTCTACAGCAACTTGATCTACGATTCTATCAGACTTTCATAACGATGCATAAGTCATGTTTTCTTGATTTAAGCTACGTTGAATAGTCAAAGTCGCATCACGTCTGTTTGACTGCCATGCATTTAATAAAGACTGAACGTATCTCTGCACGGATACAGAACATATCTTCCATTCTCGTGTATCCTCTGCATGCATCTTCTAGAACGATAAAGTCACTACCATATTTGTGTCTATCTGCTCTAACGTTGATTGACATCTGGAGATAGTATAGCTGTCTACCATTAAAGCTCAACCTTGCAGAACCTTAAGGATATACTATCCTACAACATCTGACACAGAAAGAACTCAAGCCAGCTAAGAAGATCTCATCACTTTGCGTGCTCCAAAGAACAAAAGACTGTCGACAGGAAGTGTTTCTACAGATCCTTCAGTCTAACGTACACCCAAAGCTGTGAGACAACGGTCATCTCTTCATCCTCATT